>CM066981.1:6720442-6997528 GCA_033971965.1 Cucurbita ficifolia
GGCCCGAATAGTGGATTAATAAGCTCAAGTAATTTCTTTGTTCTAATAGTGGATTTATTGTTTTATTGGAAATAATCAACTGTTTATTTCCTTAAAATATAGTATATATATATATATAATAAGATGTTTAAATTCGTAATTTTTACTAAAAAAAAAACGTTTTTTTTTTTTTTTAAGATTTAGGTGGGAAGGGCTAAAGGCATTAAAGCAAAGAGGGAGAACGGTATGTATTGTTGTGTAAATGAGAAGCACCACCAAGGGCTTCAACTATAGTAGAATAAGAATTGCACGGCTACATGGGATTTCCTTGGCAGTGGCCATTTTGTAGGCTATATATTATAAACTTTATTCTATTTCTATTTTGGTTAAGAAATTTAATAACTTTTTTAATTATATTGATTACAAAAATGTATGGTTTAGTTGGATCAACCGTGCGTGCCATTAAATATGGTTGACGCAAATCACACTGTCACCAGCTTCTTGATGCACTTGATTTTTCACAGAGAGGAAACAACACACATATAACTTTTTTACTTTTTTAATATCGAGCATTTTGTTAAATTATAGATAAGAAGAAATAAAGAACACATGTATATATATAATCATATATATATAACATTAATAAACTCCAGTGTCATCGATGAGCGGACGTTTTATTATGTAGAGATTTTCATATTTACGATTATAGAAAAATCTAAGCAGTAGAAAAATGTTAGAAAAGATCGGTGATCGAGTCCACAAAGGACGCAGTGCAACTTTATCAAATATCCCTTGATGGTTCTGCCGTTATGGCATGAAGTTGGTCACAGATTGTTTTGAAGGCACGAGCATATTTTGCTCAACAACAGGTTTTGTGACACTACTTCATCAACTGCAAGGTCATCCTTGAGTCTCAGTTCACGACTTTCAAATGATGGCTGAACGTCGTTTCCAATGCAAGCCAAACGTCAGGTGCAGTGATGAGACACACGACGATGGCAATGGCTTCCTCTGGTCAGAGAGGAGAGTAGGAGGCAGAGAAGTTCGTTGATCGGCTGACTTTCCATAGCTCAACAAATATTCTCATGGTATCAGAGCCCTTTTGGTTTAACAACCCTGATCTTTTCTTCTCTATGGATTACGAATCCTCTTATCATCTTCCTCCTTTCAACACTCAAACTCATATGATCACCCTCAACTTTCTTCCTCCAATTGTCTTCGTTTCAAAAAGTCAGCTTCTCCCTCTCCTTGAGATCAAGACATGTTCGGGCTATGTGAATGGAAATATAGTTCCACCACATTGCAACTGATATCAGGAGATATTTGCTAAAACCCACACCTAAAATGGTCGTAAAAGTTCTCTATTTATAATATATTTTACAAAATAGAGAATTATGGTAAATTACAAAAATATATGTAAAGAACAATAAAAGGAAAGAATATAATAAAATGGATACAAGATATTTGACTATAATAACACGATCAAATAGTATACATATAGTAAAACTCTAATTTCAAGGCTAAATATCCTTAACAATCACGCGTATAGCGATAGGAACAATCGAATTTGAGGGTTCCTCGCCATAACATCGAAGAATATCTCGATATGTACAGTACTATAGCCTTTCAATTTTGGAAGCTCGTATTTACAGTACTATCAGCTCTTTTTTCTTCGAAAAGCACATGTCTCGGTAATGTTTTTCAAAGGAAATATTGAGACATTAGAAAGCGAAATAAGCTTTTCAGACCTGGCCCAGAAAGCAAGCGAAAAGCAGTCGACGTCAGTCGAATAATATCGACCGTGCCTTAGGTTTTTTCGCGTGCGAGCTTCAGACGGCCCAATTAGAGTTTTCTAACTAGGGTTTTGGTTTTAAGCCCGTACGTACAGTACTACAGGCTCTTTTATATTTGAAACTCATGTTCTAGTACTATTTCATAAGGGGAATATTAAGACTTTGGAAAAGTGAAACAAGCTTTTTCAGACCTGCCCCAGAACGTGAGTGAAAAGCTATCGAATTTGAGTGTTGCTCGCAACAATATCGAAGAATATTGACTGTGTCCTAGTCGAACGAAAATAGAGTTGTTGATTCACATCCTTCGGATGATTTTTCAAGACTTGATCATTTCAATTATAGGCTTAAAAGCCAAGGCAACTTTTAATGAGCTTTAAGCTATTTCAGCTAAGGGAATGAGAAGTATGATAAACGTGATATTTGAGCTATCACTTTTAACGGAGGAGGGGGGAACGAACCCATCAAAGAATGAGAAATAAAATATTTTGTTGTATTTTATATCCTCTCTTTAAGCTTCTTGCTTCTTAATAATAAAATTAGCACTTTAATGCTCTTAAGATTATGCTTTTTCTTTTTCATTATTCGTTTGAAGGCACTATTCTAGAACTCATTAGATCAAAGAGGAAGAATTGTAAATTGGGTTTAGAATAACAAAGACAACTTTTGAAGAGCTTTGACGTACTCAAAAGAATAAAGTAAATTGATTAACAAAAATAAACAAAAAATGAATAAATAAATTAGGGTAACAATCGGTTTGTCGATGTTTGATGACCGTGTCCTTCGGTGTTCTTTTCTTGTGTTATCAAATTCAACATGCGGAAGGAAAAGATTCAAGTTCTCCTAAAATAAGCATCACTTCTAGTTTCTGTTTGTTTTTTGGAAAATACAAGATTTTTATTTTCAATATTATTTCAGTTAAAAGATTGCCAGGGAAGGGATCCAACTATCTTCAATTGCTTGTTTCTTGATACCTAATTTTTTGGCATCATATTCATGTAGGAGGAGAAATCAAGATTCGTTTTTCTCTTATCATTCCTTTTCATACATTGACATTACGAGCTCATACAAACTTTCTTTAGGATGTCATCTAATTGCTTTTGTATTGAAATAAAATAATAATAAATGCAGCATTTTGATTTTGTCAGTCATAAAGTTGAACGAGTTCATAGCAGATTATTTAATCCATACGACGTGATTCTCCATTTGTTTTTATGTATAATAGTTACTAAATTTTCAATTGAAATAGGTCAGTTTTACATTGGACTAGTTAATACATTCTTACATAGAGAGGCAAGGTCACGATACCAGTGACAGGGATATAGACTAGATGATGCCCCCTCATACATCTGCAGAACAAGAACATGAACACAACAGGCAGAGTGAAGGTCAAGCGGGTTCTGTTGAGAGCCATTCGATTTCTTTGCCTCTGCCACTTAAATTTCCCTCTAGGAAACTTTGGGATCATGAGGTTAGCAATAGGAGTTGGCCATGACCTATTTTCCGTCAGCAATTTTGAGCTATATGTCTCATCAAGGTTCCCTTGTTGTCTTTCTAGTTGAAGTTAGTAGGATGCAAAGTAAATAAAATAAAATAAATAGTAAAACATGCCAATGTAAACTGTGAGTCTATAATTCTATTTAGAATTAATGCAATTTACTTTTGGGTGAAGTTATTGTGGATATGCAAAACTCGAGTTTCAACGCTCAATAAAGCAAAAAAATTTCTTCTGCGTTGAACCGAGCACCTAGTTCAGAAGGTTTCTCTTCATTTTTAATGTTGTATTCTCGGTTTATACAATTTAGATTTGGTCTTTTAACAAACTGCCTTTATGGAAACTATTCTTAGTTTGAGAGTTGACATACCTTAAATCTTTAGTGATTGAGTAGTTTCTCTCTTTATTGGTGTTGGATATTATATTTTTTCAAAATTATCGGTCAATCTAAGACACAAGATTTAGAATTTTTTTTTTTAATTTTTTTCGTGCCCTGGATCAATAAAATGATATCGTCGACTTATTGCATTTCATCTGCACAAAGATGTTTGAAGATAGCTTGCCAGATGATGAACCAAAATGGGATCGAGTAAAGAAGGAAATTTTTGTATATGTTGCGATAGGCATATTGATGTTTTGTTGTACATGTAATTCCACCGAACTTTCAGTTTGTTTTTGTGTGTTTTTCTTTGGTCACAACTTTCACTTAACTTCACATTTTCTCTCATTTACAACTTGTAGATGTGGGCACATGTGCACATTTTCAAAATGTGCCAACGATTTGGTCGAGGATCGAGAAAAACTGTCTGATGTGTTGTGTGCCCATTCTAGAAGTGATTCATGCTTACTCCCTATGTTGACTTGGACGAAACAAGAGGATGAAGATGAATGAATCATTATTGTCGTCTAAGTGTCCTACTAATTCTTCTTATCCTGATTTCTATACATATAAAGCTGATTTGTATTGTGACGAATGAAATAATAAATGTAATCTCTATCATTTATTAATCTAGCAAAAATAATTGTGTTGAGTGGATTTAGAAAACCCTTGTCCTGGGATTAAGAGGATTTAGTGTAGGTTTGACAGAAGAATGATTAAGTGTAATAGCAAAAAAAAAAAAAAATAATAAGAAATAAATACAAATAATAATAAAAAATAATAAAAAAAATAAGAAAAAGATCTCTCACTTCCCCATTTATTTCTCCTTAACAACATATTTGTCGTATCAAAGTTCCTGCAAAGAAAAAGGAAATAGAACAACAAAATCAGGAGAGAAAAAACAAAAATGTCAGATTTCTTTTGAGGAAAATGAAAATGGTGTTCACGGAGAAGAAGCAGATTGCAAATTTACATGGAGAGTGAGACTTTTCTCTGTATTACCGTAAATCTTATCTCAGATCTCGTTTTCTTATTTTATGCCTTACAAGAAATTAAGTCAGAATCAATCTTTCCCTTTCTTCACATATTCAGAATTAGATTTTAGTTAGCACGGTAGGTATTATAGAAAATCACTCTACCGTAAATCTTATCTCATATCTCGTTTTCTCATTTTATGCCTTAGAAGAAATCAAGTCAGAATCAACCTTTCCCTTTCTTCACTTATTCAGAATTAGATTTTAGTTAGCATGGTAGGTCTTATAGGAAATCACTCTAGAATCAATAAGAATGAGTCCAGTAAATCGATCGGTAGCGACTAAAAAATTGGCCAAGAATACCTGTGAATAGACTTAGAAAATAAAACCGAGCAAATAAAAAGGAAAAATTTACTGAACTAAAATAAAAACAGAGAGGAGGAGGAAGAAGAGAAAAATGAGAAATTTAGGAGAATAAATACATGGATGAAAAAAGAAAATTTTAATAAAGAATACATGGATGAAATTTAACGGAGAAATACTGTGAGAAAGAAAAATGGAAGATTAATAAAGAATACATAGATGAAAAAGAATACATTTTCGAGTCATTTTCAAGAGGTGTACCATCGCACTTTTTTTCCTTTTTGAGACGAGGATCATTAACTCGTTCATAAAAGTTGTTTTCTCGTTTTAGTATCATACCGAATCCACTAAAGATTGTTGTGAGCGTAAATTAAGGAAGAAAAAAAAGCATGTACTCAGGTTATAAGACCTCACAACCTTAACTCTCTCTAGAAGACCATAATGGAGAAACTTAAATACTTATGTGAAAAAATTAAGTTTATTTCAATATTTTTCATCGAAACTCTAAGTTTCATTCAAATTTGATGAATTTAACACATACGTTTAGTAAAAAAACAAAACTTAAACACTTTCATTTTCGAGCCATTTTCGAGACATTTTCCAGAGTTGTACCATTGCATTTTTTTCCTCTTTGAGACAAGGGTCATTAATTTGTTCAGAAAAGTTGTTTTCTCGTTTTAGTATTATAGCAAATCCACTAAATATTGATGTAAGCGTAAAATAAGGAAGAAAAAAAAGCATGTACTCAAGTCTATAAGACCTCACAAACCTCAACCCTCTCGAGAAGACCATAATGGAGACACTTGAACACTTATGTGAAAAAACTAAGTTTCTTTTCAATATTTTTCAAACGAAAACTTAAACACTTTCATTTTCATGCCATTTTCCTGTCATTTTCCCATAAGTGTACCATTGCACTTTTTTTTTCCTCTTTGAAACGAGGATCATTAACTTTTTAATAAAGAATACATAGATGAAATTTGGAAGAAGAATAAATTAAAACAAAATTGGCGAAAAATAAGATGCGAGTCTTTTATTTTTTTTATTTTTTTTGTAGAGAATTGAACTTGAAATTGATGTCATGGGTTCACATAGGTTGACTTTGATACAAATGACAAAATCGAGCTTTCTTAAGGATAAATTGGTGACATCAGCTTAAGCTAATCAGGTAAGTGGCCTTACTATCGGCTCGGTCGAAAAACTTGTCTTATGTATGACGACACATGCCCACTGGCCCTTGCACGTGTCATTTATGTTTTATGTTATATGATGATGTGATGTTGTTATATGATAAATTGATGAAGTTAGATAATGATGTGATGATGTTATGATGTACATGATGTCGACATGATGATGATAATGCGAGACGTATGATGATGAAATGACTCCATATGACGATGTTCAATATTAAGATGTTGTGACGATGTTCAATATTAAGATGTTGTGCATGTATTAAATGTCACAATGCATTATGACGGCAAGTTTTTAACGACACAACCCTAGTTAAACGAATGATGATGAATGTATGAAGGCGAATGCCTGTATGTTACTTAGAGTAATGGGTGAACAATGTATAGGGTTGTGTCTTAAAGATGATTTAAAGATGAAAACTATAGGACCTCATGCATTTTTTGTGTTCATATACATTGGGATACTTTTCCATTTAAGATGATGAGTGCGAACGCGCACAGTATGATGATGAAGATGTTCATGGGGAGCATGCAACTATGGGGTTCCGCTGACCTCTGGACGTCGCTATAGATTATGTTGACCAAAGAGGGTCCAGGGGGTGTACGATCCCCCTGGGGATTCACACTCGCACGTGTGGGTCGTGTATAGGGAAGTACTAGACATCCAATTTGTCCGAGACTGGAGGCCACCTCTATGATGGATTTTAAATGATAGGTCCCTAGATCATGAATTGCACGTGTTTGCATTCCCTGACCCCAATAGTGGGGTCACTTACTGAGTACTTCTTAAACTGCTCAAGCCATGTGCTAATATTATTGAGTACTGAACTTGTCTTTTATAGTTATAAGGATCACGGTGTTCCAAATGTTCCAACTGGACCTATTACAAGAAATGAAGCCAAGAAAATTCAACAAATATTCAATCTTCATCTACAAAATTGGATAGGCTCAATTCAACCATTATTTCATATGTTACAAGCTGATTTGATTGAGGAATGATCATTTGGAGATTCAGAAGTGAATATTTGCACGATGAAGTAGCGAATGAAGTTTTTATAAAATGCACTTGATTGATAAGTTGTTAGAAAACTTTATTTATTAATTTTAATTTTAGAAATTCTTGTAATAGACCAAATGGTGGAAGTTGTTGGTCAAATTGACTTCATTTTATGTGGAGATTTGAAGGGATCGGGATTAAATTATGACCACTTGTAGTTGGCATTTGAAGAATTGAAAGTTTGTTTTGTTGGGAGACTATAAATACCCACAAATTATTATGTAAAAGACAGATTGTGAACGAATGAAATTGAGATTTCAAATGGAGACATTCACCCTTAGAAATTCGATGTTTCAAACAATTCATTTCATTTGAGTCATTCAATCAAGCCTTGATCAAGTTCGATTGTGGAGTATCTCAATTTAAGACAAGGTTCCAAATCTTGCTCCTAGATCTTTGATCTTAAGAGGTAACTTAATTCTAGCCTTATCTTCGGGTTGATCCAAATTTTGTATAAGGAGTGGTTAATTTCTATGATTAAAGGGTTTTTATTTCAACAAAAGCTTGGATTGTTGGGCTGGGTTGCCTTATCAATTTGGTATCAGAGCCTAGGTTGAATCTTTGTGGCCTACTCTAGAATTGATTTTATCTTTTAAGTTATGCTATTGTTTTATCTTTTCTTCAAATTTGTCCATTTATGTTCTTCTGCCATTTTCACCATTCTTCTTCATTTCTTACTTTGTTCTCGTTTTCTTCCTTAAAAATATTTAAAAAAGAAAATTCTTATCATATTTGTGTTTAATATTGTGGTTATAAAATTGTTCTTATTATTTATTTTAGACAATTTTCTTGTTAAACTTCCATTCACATTTTTCTTAAACCATCTAAATTTGGAATTGTTGTCTTTTGATATTTTTCTCTCATAATTTACATTGAAGATATCTTCTAAATTTTCGGGAATGCTGTAAAAAACGAAAATTAGATCATTATCAAAAATCTTAACGACCTTTCTTTTTTTATATTTATTTTCTCTCGGTGCGCAATTCTATCCCAAAAAATATTTTTTTCATCCTTATTTGTTTGTCCATCTCTAGTTTATTTTGCTATTATTCCATAATTAACTTATCTTGATTTCCTTGAATAGCTTGCTACTATTAGAATTGCTTTATCCATATATTAGCCTACCTTTTACCATAATTTAGTCACTTTCTCAAATAACCTACCTTTGTGTGTTATAAACACGAGTGTCCCTCAGTGTAAAATCAGTGAGTTGAGTGTGTGAGGTCCTAAACATATTTAACTACTATCTGTACAATCATGAACCAAGACAGAGGAAATAGAGGGGAGATCAATGAAGCTAGGTGGAGAGAAGCACAGGTCGGGACCATTACTCGTTTGAATCAAGTTATTAGTACATTGACAAACCGGATGCAGCGAAATTGAAATAGCTTTAGGTATTCTTCAAGGAAGAGAATTACTTTTTAATGAAGAAGATGACAATGTCACCCTTTTTGGCAAGATATAGTCCCTAGGGGAGGAAGGAGACAAAAGAAGGGGTAGAGAAATTTTAGCACGAAAAAGAATTGAGAGAGAGTACAAATATGAGAGAGAAGAAGAAAGAGGAGTCGGGGGAGTAAAGCTTAAAATTTTCAACTTTCTATGGGAGATCTGATCAAGAGAAGTATTTGCAATATGAGAGCAAAATTGAACTTGTTTTCGATTGCAACAATTTCAGTGAAGAAAGAAAGTTGAAGCTTGTTGTGGCTGAATTTTGTGATTAGGCAATTATATGGAGGCCATCTTTGAAGTCATAGTGGAGGAGAAATGATGAAGAACCAATTGAAATGTGGGAGGAATATTACAATGTAATGGAGGCCCTTATGAATAGAGCCTGCATTGATGATGACGAGGAGGATACAATGGCTAGATTCCTTGGTGGGCTGAACCGACAACTTGCTCATCAAGTGGATAGGCAAGCGTACTTTGATATGTAAGAATTGTTACACCTTGTTGTCAAAATCGAAGGGCAACAGGTTGGGAGAAGGAGAACTCCAAGAGGTATGTTATTTCTAAGTCTACTACTTTCAACACTTGGAAAAAGAATGCAAATATTGAAAAGATAGATTTCAAAGTCAAAGGCAAGTATGAAGCTTGGACAAAAAGAACAAAACAGAGACCTCCAAGGGTAAAGAGAGAGTGGAGGAATACAAGGAGATTTGAGAAAGAAATAGAGACATCAAATGTTGGAAATGTTAAGGAATTGATCATATTAGTCGTCATTGTCCTAACAAGAGAGTCATGATCATCCAGAATGAAATTTACTGATCAATCAAAGTTGGAGAACAAAAAACAAAAAGAGTTCGAGGAAGAAGAATTGAGAGAAAAAAAATAGTGAAAAGAAGAATGAAATTTTAAAAAAAGATAAAAAGAAAGTGAGTTTGTTTGGTTTAGAGTTTGAGAAGGTAGAAGAGCAATGTTTTCACCACAAAAAAAAACATCTTTGTACTTATGTACAAGGAAGGATGTTTGGTCTCTAACAATAACAATTTGTCTTTGCCTAGAATGTTTCAATCTCTTTTACAGGAATTTGAGGACGTGTTCCAAGATGTAGTACCTAAAGAACTACCTCCCATTAGAGGTATTGAACATAAAAACTAGATTTCATTCTGGGGGCAGTCATTACTAATAGGCCAGCTTCTAGAGCCAACCCAACTGAGACTAAAAAAATTCAGAGGAAAGTAGAGGGAGAAGGGCTATATATGAGAGAGTTTGAGTCCATGTTCTGTACTAGTCTTATTGGTGCCAAAGAAAGATGGAACGTGACGCATATGCGTGGATTGTAGAGCCATCAACAAAATAACTGTAGAGTATCGACATCCTATTCCTAAACTAGACGATATGCTTGATGAATTGCATGGTTCATGTCTATTTACAAAGATTGATTCGAGAAATATGGATATCATAAAATTTAAATGCATGTAGGAGATGAATGGAAAACCGCTTTTCAAAACTAAGTTTTGATTGTATAAATGACTTGTTATGCCTTTTTTGGTTAAGTAATGCTGTAGTACATTTATGCACTTAATGAATCATGTTTTGAAGAGAATATTTGGAAAGCATTTTGATAATATTTTAATTTATTTGAAGACTATGCATGAGCATGTGGAGCATGTTAAGTCAGTTTTGATTACACTTAGAAAAGAGAAACTTTATGCTAATTTTAATAAGGTAGTTTTTGCATGTAAAAAGTTAACTTTGTTGGCTTCCTAGTCCGTAAAATAAAATACAACACAAAATTAAGTATAATCAATTGACTAAATTAGTAAGGGAATAAATCCACACCTCCATAATTCATTAAAAAATTTCAATTTTCATACAAAAATGGGAATAAAATCGGTTGGAAGATGGTAAACAAAAATAGAAAATAAGTTAGGTTCGACTCCCACTCGGTTGTCACCTTGTTTATTGTCGTTGTATTTTATGATGTCCAATGGTGTCTGTCGTCGCTCATTTTGTACCGTCAAGCCCTAATCTTGTCTTTCTCCACGCCCATTCATAACTTCCCAATGAATAAACTCATTCAATAAATGCCTGAAAAATCTCATCGTCTTCCAATATCACAATTTTTAAAGAACCTAAGCTTCTCATTCTCTTAGCAATGACTAAACTATTAGTTCTTTGTCTCTGTTTCGTTCTCATTGCTGCCTTCCTCTTCTCTGTTTTCATGTCGGAACTTCCATAACTCAACAAATCTCAAGACGCGCAACTGAAGAATGGGGCTACGTTTCAAGTCAGACCCAGTAAGCTAAATTCATTCATTCTCATTCTATTTATATTTTAATCATCATTTTTTATATATTTGTTCTTGGAATTGTGTTGTTCAGAAGCCCATATGTTTTGGTGGCTTTACAGAAGCCCTTCTAGAGTGGACGTCGGTTCCAAGCCATGGCCGACCATTCTCTGGTTGCAGGGGCGGACCGGTGAGCGGCTGACCTTTTCCAATGATTTATTTATAAATTTTGTGTATTTTTGTAAGAAAATGACTCAAATATTGAAAAATAGGGTGGCTCGGGAATTGGGTTTGGGAACTTCTTGGAAATTGGGCCATTGAACTCGAACTTGAAGCCGAGAAACTCAACATGGCTGCAAAAAGCAGACCTCTTGTTTGTGATCAGCTCCCTTTCGTTATAATTTTCACCATTTTAACCTTAAATTTAATATTTTTTGACTAAATTTATGATCTTAACATTAAAAAAATAGGACAATCCGGTCGGAACTGGATATAGCTACGTGGAGAGTGGAGGTGAATTTGCAAAAGGCGATGTGGAGGGCAGCGACGGACATGACGACTTTTGCTGGCTGAGGTTTCGAACGACACTATCGGCCTACGTAACACTCCTTTGTACATCTTTGCAGAGTCTTACGGTGGCAAATTCGCTGTCACTCTAGCTTTGTCCCTTCTTCGGGCCATCCAAGCTGGCAATTTGACTCTTAATCTCCGAGGTACTTTTATTTTACTTGTTTTTTTTTTAAAAAAAAATTCTAAATATAAATTAGGAATTATAACTTTTTTTATATGTAAAAAAAAAATCATATTACAACTGCGATTTGTTTAACAGGATCACATTGTAATAATTATAGAATCAATAATTAATATACACGACTCTCGATTTTGTTTGGCAGAAGTTTCTCTCGGAAAACAGTTGGATGTCTCCAGAAGATTACACTGTTCGTATTCTCATTCTCTCAATCTCATCCAAAAAATTTATCAATTTTTTCGATATTTTTCGTTTTTCAAAGTGATAAACGAAGAAAAATACTCTTAAACTATAAAGTTGATTTCAATTATATCCTGATGTAAGAGTTAAAAATGTAACATCTCAAAGCTCGAGAGTATAATCGAAAACCAACCTCATATTTTCAGGAGTATTCTTTTATTATTTATCCTTAACACAAAATAATCTTTGTCTAAAAATTTTTTACACTCTTCTTGGGGCTCTCTTCTCAAAGATCTCTCACGAATCGACGACATGACGCTGCACGAATCAAATAGGTTAATATTTTTTACTTTTTTTTTATATAAAAAAATAATAAAGAAGTGCAATATATCCTATAAATATAAAAGTTATATGTAACAAAAACTTAGTATTTTGAAAAAACAGTTTAGCGTTGAAGATCAAGCAGCAAATTAAAAACGGGTTGTACGAAAATGCAACTCTTTCATGGAACGATCTTGAGGGATTAATTTTCTCCAATAGCAACCACGTGGTACGTTTTTATTATTATTATGATTATTATTTTGACAAAATCCTTCCAAACTAATGAAATTTAAATTTAAATTTATATTAAATAGGTGTATCAAAGTCTTTATTTTTTTATTTATTTATTTTATTAAGTTATCTTTTAAATTAGTAAATTTATAAAACACATCCTACAAAATTTCTAAACAGAAGTTCAAAATCCAAAGATATTTTAGAGGTATAATTTAAAATTTAGAGCTTTTCTAAATTGGTAATTTACGCCTCCTTCAATACCATTTAATTTTTTAAGTTTATAAAAAACTATTTTGACCTACAAATTCCTTTATTTATCATCCACTTAAAAAACATGTTTTCAAAATCTAAATCGAGTTTCTCGAGAAAACGAACATTAGATTTCAAAAAGATATAAAACAAAATGATTATTGATACGTTATAACGAGTCGTTTTTGCAGGATTTCTATAACTTCATGTTGGATTTTGAAATGGACTCATTAGCCATGACTACAACGACAAGTAGTGTGGAATCAAATAGAATTGATTCATTTGAAGTAAGAAAGAACTCTCCATATCTTAGTTTTGAATGTATACAAGCCCGGAGGTAAAGGAGACTTGGAAGCTTTGATGAATGGCCCAATTAAGCAAAAACTCATTATTATCCCACCAAATGTCAGGTACGTACCAATAAAACTCATTTTCTTTAAATAAAACAATAATCATTAAAATTGGTTTAGTTATAATCGAAAAATCTTAAAACATAAAAATTAGATTAATTATCTAAATTTTGAGATTAAATCATACCATTATTAGCGTAAAAAACTAAAATATAAATTTTGTATGTATAGATGGGGAGGTCAATCCGACACAGTCTTCCAATTTTTTTACCGGAGATTTTATGAAGTCAAGGATCAACTAGGTTATTTTTTAAACCAAACTATTTTTAATATTTATATTTGTGAATTTATTTGTTGCTTCATAATATAACATTCAAATTTCCTAATATTTTTACCTTTTCAAAAAGGTTGATGAGTTACGGTCTAAAGGTGTTAATGTGACTGTCTATAAACGGTCAAGTAAGTTCTTTTTTTCTTTTTTCAAATTGGTAATTTTCAAACAAAAATAAAGAATATTTTGAAGTGATAAAAATTCAAATATTCTCTAACATTTATAGATGACTTTTTTTGTACAGGTCGATCTTATTTGTTCAACCAAGGGAACGGACGTGGATTAATAAGCTCAAGTAATTTCTTTTTCTAAGTGATTTATGGTTATTGACCTAAATATAAACATAGTTAGTCAACTGTCTCCTTACAAAAAAATAATTGGACGTTTAAATTTAATAATTTTTGCTAAAAATATAATAATAATAATTATTTATTTTTTTGAATTTAGGTGGGAAGGGCTAAAGGCATTTATAAGCAAGGAGAGAACGGGTTTATTTTGTGGAAATGAGAAGCACACCATGGGCTTCACTAAGTCACATAAGAACTTGCACTTCTATTGAATCCTTGGCGCCGGCCATTTTGTAAGCTACCACATTATAAACTTTATTCTATTTATAATTTTTTAAGATTTAATACTTTTTAATTATATGATTATAAATGTAGGTTCCCGTGGATCAACCGTGTGTGACATTAAATATGGTTGACGCAATCACACTGTCACCAGCTTCTTGATGCACTTGTTTTTTCACATAGTGGAAAAAAAACAATACCTATTTACTTTTTTTAATATAAGAAAATATGTTTAATTATAGATAAGAAGAAATAAAGAAATAAAGAACCGATGTATTATATATATATATATATATATATATATAAACATTAATAAATCTAGTGTCATTCGATGAGTGACGTTTTATTTAGAGATATTTCATATTTACGATTATATCAACTCATCGTAAAGTTTTATTTAGAGATTTTTCATATTTACAATTATATCAACGTAAATATAATTTAATTGGTTAAGGATTTAAAATAATTAATGTCTTTTTAAAAAATACATAAAATAATCAATATCATATTTTCATTAAATATGAAAGTTTTTCTTTAGTTTGAATAATAAATGGGTCATAATCAAGCTTTTCGAGACTATTAAAATTACTAAATACTTTTTTTAAAAAAATTTATATTAATTGTGATTTTGAGAGAAAATCTTGATTTAAAAAAAAACAATTATAAATAGATTTAAAATGAAAATAATTTTTTTGTATTAATATTAAGATACAAAAAACAATGTTTAAAATATTTTTTGATTACTTTTTTTATTAAAATAACCGTTCACTTTAAAATTTATAATAAGAAAATTTTAAATTAAATGTAAAATTTTAACCTTTAAAATTTCATCTTTCTAATTTATAAATACATTTTACTTTTAATAATTTTAATTATAATTTGTATTATTTAAATTAAATCATTACCCATTTTAAAATTTATTAACTAAATAAATATTAAAATTTAGACTAAATTATTAATGGATCCATTAAAGTTTGAAGTAAATAAAAAAATATAATAAATAAATAATTCAAACTACAAACAAACTAAAAAAGAAAATTCAATAACAAAGGCCACGTGAGGGTGAAGAAAATTCAAGTCTTAATTTCAGGTTCAGTTCTTGTTTCGGTTTGTTTTTTCGGAAAAACACACAAGATTTCATTTATTTCATTTGAAATAGCCACAATGTTGCTTGTTCTAATCTACCGTCTTCTAGTAGAGCACCATATTCACGGAGGAGAAGATATCAAGGTGAAGTTTCTGTCTTCTTTTACGGAATTGATTTCACTCTCAAACTCACTTTATTTACAATGTCATCCAATTTGTTGTTATTTGGTCATACATATCTTTCAAATTCCTCAAATAAAAAAAAGTAGTCTATGTAAGCATTCTAACACAATTTCCACATCTTTCATTTCTACAGTATTGACGGATTGATACTCGAATTATTGGAATGCTATTACTTTTAGGCTTAGTCCTATTTGTGAAAAGTTTCTACATCATTCTAGAATTGTAGATTCACCTCCTTCGGATGATTTCAAGACATTTTATTAAAATCAAACACTTGATCATTTAAATTACATGATTAGTGGCTGTGAATGTCGTAGGAGTGGAGTAAGAAGACTCAAGGGAGCGCTGGGACAACTCAAAACTTTTAGCGTTAGAAACTAAATCTTCAAACAGGAGAGAGGGATGAGAGCCATCTAAGCACTAGAAAATGTTAGAAAAATTGTGCCGAGTCCACAAAGGAAGCAGTGCACTTTATCAATATCCTCGATGGGTCTGCCAATGGCATGAAGTTGGTCACAAATTATTTTGAAGGCACGAGCATACTCAACAACAGGTTTTGTGACACGCTTCATCAACTGCAAGTCATCCTTGAGTCTCAGTTCACGAGCTTTCAAATGATGGTTGAACGTAGTTTCCAATGCAAGCCAAACGTCAGGTGCAGTGGAGAGACCAACGACGACGGCAATGGCTTCCTCGGTGAGAGAGGAGAGTAGGAGGCAGAGAAGTCGTTGATCGGTTGCTTTCCATAGCTAAACAAATGTTCTCATGGTATCAGAGCCCTTTCGGTTTAACAACCCTGATCTTTTCTTCTCTATGGATTCCGAATCCTCTTATCATCTTCCTTCTTTCAACACTCTAACCCATATGATCACCCTCAAACTTTCTTCCTTCAATTGTCTTCTTTGAAAAAGTCAGCTTCTCTCTCTCCTTGAGATTCAAGACATGCTGGGCTATGTTGATGGAACTATAGTTCCACCACCTCGCACTGATATCATGAGAATATTTGCTAAAACCACCACACCTAAATGGTCGTGAAAGTTCTCTATTTATAATAATTTACAAAATAGAGAATTATGGTAAATTACAAAAGAAATAAATGAATACAAGATATTTGACTATAATAACTATCAAATATGATACATATGGTAAACTGAAATTCAAGGATAAATATCCTTAACAATCACGCGTATCGAAACTATCGAATTTGAGGGTTCCTCGCCACAAAACGTCGAAGAATATCGACTGTGACTTAGTTTCTTCGCGCTCGTGCTCCAAACGGTCCAATTAGGGTTTCAATTTTAAGCTCGTACGTACAGTACTATAGGCTCTTTTTTCTTCGAAACACGTGTCCCGGTACTGTTTCCAAAGGAAATATTGAGACATTAGAAAGTGAAATAAGCTTTTCAGACCTAGCCTAGAAAGTAAGCGAAAAGCTGTCGACGCCAGTCGAACGAATATTGGCCGGGAGCGAAACAATTTATCATGCGTGTCAAAAACTATCGAATTTGAGCATTCCTCGCAACAACTTCGAAAAATATCGACTGTGACTTAGTTTTTTTTGCGTGCGTGCTTCAAACGGCCCAATTAGGGTTTCTGATCTATGGTTTCAATTTTAAAGCTTGTACGTATATCTACAAGCTCTTTTTCTTCGAAACTCATGTCCCGGTACTGTTCCTAAGGGAATTTTAAGACACTGGAAAGCGAAAGCAGCTTTTGGGACCTGCCCCAGAATGCGAGTGAAAAGCCGTTGACGTCGATCAAACGAAAATTGGCTAGGAACGAAATGATTTTTGGGTGTTGGCTGCCGATTACGCATGTCAAACCATCGAATTTAAGCGTTCCTCCAACAATGTTGAAGAATATCGACCGTGCCTAAGGTTTGTTCACATGCGAGCTTCAGACGACCCAATTAGAGTTTTCGAACTAGGGTTTCGGTTTTAAGCCCGTACGTACAGTACTACAAGCTCTTTTATATTTGAAACTCATGTTCTAGTACTATTCCATAAGGGAATATTGAGACATTGGAAAGTGAAACAAGCTTTTCAGACCTGCCCCAGAACGCGAGTGAAAAGCTATCGAATTTGAGTGTTGCTCGCAACAATATCGAAGAATATTGACTGTGTCCTAGTCGAATGAAAATAGAGTTGTGGATTCACATCCTTCGGATGATTTTTCAAGACATTTTATTATAACCAAATACTTGATCATTTCAATTATAGGCTTAAAAGCCAAAGCAACTTTTAATGAGCTTTAAGCTATTTGAGCTAAGGGAATGAAAAGTATGATAAACGTGATATTTGAGCTATCACTTTTAACGACCCATCAAAGAATGAGAAAGAAAAGATTCTTGTTGTATTTTATACTCTCTCTTTAAGCTTCTTGCTTCTAAATAATAAAATTGGCACTTTCATGCTCTTAAGATTATACTTTTTTGTTTTCTTTATTCGTTTGAAGGCACTATTCTAGAACTCATTAGATCATAGAGGAAGAATTGTAAATTGGATTTAGAACAACAAAGGCAACTTTTGATGAGCTTGGCCTACTCAAAAGAATAAAGTAAATTGATTTACAAAAAAAAAAAACAAAAAATGAATAAATAAATTAGGGTAACAATCGGTTGTCGATGTTTGATGACCGTGTCCTTCGGTGTTCTCTTTTTTTGTGTTATCAAATTCAACATACAAACACATGCCGAAGGAAAAGATTCAACTTCTCCTAAGATCAGCTTCACTGATAGTTTCTGTTTGTTTTTTTGGAAAATACAAGATTTTTATTTTCAATATTATTTCAGTTAAACGATGGCCAGGGTAGGGATCAAACAATCTTCAATTGTTTGTTTCTTGATATCTAATTTTCTGGCATCATATTCATGTAGGAGGATAAATCAAGGTTCGTTTTTCTCTTATCATTCCTTTTCATACATTGACATTACTAGCTCATACAAACTTTCTTTACGATGCCATCTAATTGCTTCTGTATTGAAATAAAATAATAATAAATACAGCATTTTGATTTTGTCTGTCATAAAGTTGAACGAGTACATAGCAGATTATTTAATCCATACGACATCATTCTCCATTTGTTTTTATGTATAATAGTTTACTAAATTTTCAATTGAAATGATCAGTTTTACATTGGACCAGTTAATACATTCTTACATAGAGAGGTAAGGTCACGATACCAGTAACAGGGATATAGACTAGATGATGCCCCCTCACAGATCTGCAAAACAAGAACATGAACATAACAGACAGAGTGAAGGTCAAGCGGGTTTTGTTGAGAGCCATTCGATTGCTTTGCCTCTACCACTTAAATTTTCTCTAGGCAACTTTGGGATCATGAGTTGAGCAATAGGAGTTGGCCATGACCTATTTTCCGTCAGCAATTTTGAGCTGTATGTCTCATCAAGGTTCCCTTGTTGTCTTTCTAGTTGAAGTTAGTAGGATGCAAAGTAAATAAAATAAAATAAATAGTAAAACATGCAAATGTAAACGGTGAGTCTATAATTCTATTTAGAATTAATGCAATTTACTTTTGGGTGAAGTTATTGTGGATATGCAACTCGAGTTTCAACGCTCATTAAAGCAAAAAGTTTCTTCTGCATTGAACTGAGCAGCTAGTTCAGAATTTTTGTCTTCATTTTTAATGTTGTATTCTCAGTTTATACAATTTAGATTTGGTCTTTTAACAAACCGCCTTTATGGAAACTATTCTTAGTTTGAGAGTTGACATACCTTAAATCTTTAGTGATTGATTAGTTTCTCTCTTTATTGGTGTTGGATATTGTATTTTTTCAAAATTATCGGTCAATCAAAGATACAAGATTTAGAAGTTTTTTCTTAATTTTTTTTTTGTGCCCTAGATCAATAAAATGGTATCGTTGACTTATTGCATTTCATCTGCATAAAGATGTTTGAAGATAGCTTGCCAGATGATGAACCAAAATGGGATCGAGTAAGGAAGGAACTTTTTGTATATGTTGCGATAGGCATATTGATGTTTTGTTTTACATGTAATTCCACCGAACTTTCAGTTTATTTTTGTGTGTTTTTCTTTGGTCCCAACTTTCACTTAACTTTACATTTTCTTTCATTTACAACTTGTAGATGTGGGCACATGTGCCCGTTTTCAAAATGTGCCAACGAGTTGGTCGAGGATCGAGAAAACTGTCTGATTTGTTGTGTGCCCATTCTAGAAGTGATTCATGCTTACTCCCTATGTTGATTCTCCCTTGTCATCTTGGGTTTAGAACTTTGAGATATTCTCCAAATTTGAAGTTTCAAAAATCATGTTTTGACCATTTTAAATCTCTAGTGAGTTCAATTGATATCCACAATGGTACTTTTTCCATGACTTAATTTTGAAAAGTTAAAATCTTATCATTTGATGAAATAGTGATATTTTCAACCCAATTGGTGCTAAACACTAATAGATATTATCCACTTTGCTCGCCATCAACCTCACAATTATATAAAGTTCTTAGAAGTGGTATTTGAACCCACGCCACATCTTACGAGGACTAGCACTTAAGTCTGGCACCTTAAACCATTAAGTCATCCTAACAACTTATTGTGGGATCTCGCATTGGTTTGAGAGGGGAATGAAGCATTCCTTAATAGGGTGTGTAAATGTCTCCTTAGTAGACGAGTTTTAAAACTGTGAGGCTGACGACGATACGTAACAGACTAAAATAGGCAATATCTACGAGTGGTTGGAGAGAGGAACAAAACAATCCTTATAAGGGTGCGAAGACCTCTTCCTAATAGGTGTGTTTTAAAAGTGTGAGGGTGATGACAATTCCTAATGGGCCAAAATGGACAATGTTTGCTAGCAGTGAGCTTGGACTTTTACAAATGATATCAGAGCTAATCACCAGGGGGGATGTGCTAGTGAGGACACTGGACACTCAGAAAGGGTGGATTGTGAGATCCCACATTGATTTGAGAGGGGAAGAATCATTTCTTACAAGGGTCTAAAAACCTCTTCCTAATAGATGCGGTTTAAAACCGTGAGTCTAACGACGATACGTAACGAATGAAAGCGGACAATATCTACTAGTGGTGGGCTTGGATTGTAACAAATGATTGTTGGGATAGCTCAGTTAGTTAGAGAGTGTGGCTATTAACCACAAGCTCAAAGTCTTGTACTTGATATGCTAGGGTACCAGATTCTTTGTTCTTGTTGTAAGTACTTAGGCCCTCTTGTTCTTAGTTCTTGTCCTTAGAACTGATCTCGATCCATGTTTTAGTCCTTGATCTTTCTCTTGTTCTTGGTACTTTCTAGCTTCTTGTTATGTTCTTGATTCGTTCTCCAATACACTCCCCCTAGGATTGACTGCACTAGACATGCACCTAACAATCTTGTGTCCAAACTTCATGCGCTCCAAGCGGCATTGTCTGATACTGCATCACGGGTTTGCCCTATAATACAGTCTGCTTAACATACGCTCAAGGCTTCATGTGTTCCAAGCAACGTAGTCTGAAAACCTACATCCAAGACTTTTTACGTTCCAAGCGATGTAGTCTAATACTGCATCAAGGGCTTGCCCTATAATACAGTCTACTTAACCTACGCTCAAGGCCTCATTCGTTCCAAGCAGCGTAGTCTAAGTCATGAGCATGCTGTACCATGGGAGGTCTTAGGAGGTTCTTGATTCTTGGTTAAGGTAACTTACTCTCTTCTTGTTCCTCTGTGACCCTAGACAACTCCCCATGATAGACCATAAAGGTCACTTGCTCGATGCATACTTAAACATGGCATCCTACAAATCTTTTTGGTACCCATAACTTGGTGCAGGGCATCTCTTCAAGGTGAGAGAAACTTGAGGCCAAACATGACATCCTGCAAGGGAAACAGTGTGCAGGGCCTCCCACCTAGAAGAGGAATTCTTGGGCCTCATAAAGCACCGCTTGGTGGGAGGTCATGGGTCACTTTGGACATGACTAGAGTATTACCTAGCATTCTTGAGTTTCTGAGTTTGGGGACCTTGGTCTCTCGTCCTTGAGTGGTACCTAGCATTCTTCTTACTTGGGTAGTTGTAAAGCTTGTGTGATGCTGTTTCTCAATCTTGTAAGTTTCTAAGGTCCTTAATTCCTTGAGGCATAAGTTGTAACTTGTATTTGTAACCATATGAACCCATCTTAGCGTGAGTTGGTCTATAAGGTCATAGATTCCTAGGGAGTTCTTTAGAGGGTTCTAGAAAAGTCTTGATTCTTGTGGTGTTTTCCTTTAGGTGTTTCTTGGGTCCTAACTTGGTTTAGGTTCCAAACTTGCTCCAATAAACTTGAAACCTCAAACATATAGTCATGTCCTTTATAATAGACCTAAGAAGTACCAAATCATTTGGAGCACTTATAGACCTTCTAGGGGCATTTTGGTCATTTTACACCTAATTCTTCGTTTTGCTACTTAACATGTTCCAATGGCTTCAAGCTTTACCACATCATCAAACACAATAAAATAAGATCTACTATAGAGTTTCATAGCACTTTGAGGTCATCTAGGTCATGAACCGTGGCTAGATATCCTTAGGGGCATTATGGTCATTTTGTACCGTTTCTTGGTTTTCCTACTTATCCTTATCCAATGACCACCAAATTTCATATATAACCTTAACATGCTATAATATGCTTAGCATTAAAATTTCATAGGCAGCAGAGTTAATCTAGTGAGTTATCTTAACGTTAACTAATTCCCAAGCAATTTGTTCGGTTGAAGGCCTTAACTCACGGTTCCTAGGGTTTTTCTTTTACGTATCCTTAGTTCATACTTGGTTTAGGGTTCATATGGAAATCTAAGTGATTCCTACAAGTATTTCTTAACAAAAAGTCCAAGGTGGCTACTTACCTCATTGTCGACGTTCGGGACCTCCGTTCTTGAGCTTCCGGTACCCGAATTACCTCAAATTTCCTTCCACAGACTCCTTATTGTGTCTAGTTTCTGGAACCATAAAGTATTTCATGAGAACTAGTCTGAAAAGGAGTTAGAATTAAGAAAAACTAAGGGAAGATCGAGTTTTGGGTTGACATGGCCTATTCAACTGAACCGACCATGTCATCGTCTTCTTCCAACAGACAGGAATAGCACGTGGGCGACCGTTCGCGCCGCCGTCTGAAACTCGCCCTCCCCAGCTTCGATCATGCTGTTTCTCCCCTCAAATTCTTCACGAAACGTAAAGAGAGTGTTACAAGGAAGAGCTAGGGATTGATTTCATACCTTTTCGTGGATTGTAGCCTAAGATATTCGCTTCCAAAGTTCGTTCAAAATATGATTTCTCGCCAGAGTAAAAACAGAGGATTTCTTATTGGTAGTCGATTCTAGAGGTATTCAAGGCTCTATTTCTTCATGGAATGTCTTCCTTATTCTTCCCTCAAGCTTAAGAAATTTGTTTGGAGGAACGACTTTGAGTGTGGGACCTTAAGTTTGAGAAACCACTCTCGGTCTGCAAGTTAGCCGACACCCCCGATTTTCGATCTCTTGGGTATCTTATTTTACGATGTTCCAGCTCTCAATTACTTCAACAAGGTTACTCAACTTCTTCCTCTGAAGCTAAAGAAATCCTTAATTTGAAGGAAAAGAGGCCGTAGATAGGAATTCGACACTTACCCCCAATTTGAGCTCGAAACGGTTTTCTTCAATTGGGAACCTTCCTAAGGTTATTTCTCTTCATAGTCTTTTATGGAAACATTCTTTGGAGGTGCAGAAACTTATTGGGATCATCCTTGCTCGACGAATTCTCGTGTATCTTCGGATTGGAATTTTGAGTTTTCCTTGAAGCTCTTTAATGGTGGATTGGATTGGGGGAATGGTTTCTAGTACTTTCAGCACTCTATTTCTTCAAAGAACTTGTGGGTAACCTTGTTTAGAAACTATAGGAACAAGTTTGAAGGGAATTTGTGGGGAATTGCTCTAGAATTTGGAAGAAATCTGAGAGTAGGAGACCCAAAATCTAAACGCTTATTGCCAACGACTGGTAGCTCGACCTTGCTCGATTCTTGTTCCAAACTATTGCTCCAACTTCAGAATTTTTAGGAGAAACTTAAACTGACATTGAGAGCTCTAGAATCGTCATGAATTGGCAGTTGGACTTTTTAGAAAATTCGTCAAAAATATCTACTATGATTAGAGCCTCACAGACCTTGGTTTTGAATCCTAGCCGTTGGATGTGATGATCCGTGAGTTTTCTAGAATATATCCAATTTTGAAAGAGATCCAACGGTTGAGAGTCGAGATTCGAAGGATTTTATGCAGAAGGTACTATGAAGGTTCTGATTTTTTAGAAGAATGGTAAATCCGTAATTATCCTTAACTCCAGGGTTATTTTGGTAATTTGCCACTTCTCGAATAATTTATTATTATTTTCCAAAAAATCTATAATTTTCCTAAAACTTCTTCATTCCTTGTTGGTCATTTTTTCCTATTTGAGAATCTTTAAATTCTTTCTAGATAAGGAATTAAATATCTGGAAAGATCCTTGATAATTGGAAAATGCCTTTTTGCTTAGGCTTTCATTCCCAATCCTTTTTCAAAGGCCTTGAGTCCTTAAAAGTAATTCTTAGGGTATGAAAATGACTTGCTTAAGACCCTTGTCTTTGCTTAATCCTCTTAATTTCCTTCTTTGGATCCTTTGGGTCTTATACGGATGGCTTGACTTCAATTTTTGGGTGTTACAATTCAACCACATGAACCCTCATAATTTAGGATAGTTCTATATGCTCATAGTTACTAACATGCTTAAATAAATGAATTTTCAAGTCTAATTTATAAATATAACTCAAACATAAACTTCAATTAACTTTATACAAACCCTTTGCAATCTAACATGCTTTAACACGTTAAACTCGTCAATTCAACCATATAATAAATATAAATTAAATATCAATCCATAAACGTATTTAATCGGTAAACAATACTTAAATGGAAAAATCCAAATAGTTACTTACCACCATCTAAATTTGATTCAAACTATTTTTCTCTTTTAAATTTTCCAAAATCTTCCAATTAGTTTCTAAAATAAAAATTTATAATAGTTGCAATTAACTCAAAAAATGGTAAAACAAAGATGTCAAAGTGAATCGAAATAGATAAAAAAATAGTCCAACCGGTCTGATTCAATTCAACCAACAACACTAACGCCTTTTTTTTCATATCATCAAGCTCGATTCTATCCTTAATTGACGCCTTCACCAAAAGTATAGTTCTCATCAAGATGAATTTAATGAGATAATAATAAAAAAAAAATCATTGACTCTACAAGTAGAATTTTATGGAGTACATTTTAGAAGATAAAAATAACTTAAAATTATTTTTGAAAGACTAAAATCCTAACTAAAATTAATTTTTCTAATTTCTTAAAGTGAGATTTTATTGAGAGTCTTAGAAGCTCCATTTCCAAATGAGATAGAAGGAAAAAATGGTTGGTAAATTCCTAAGGATTCAAGAACCATATAAAAGAAAATAATGAAAAATAAAAAAAATACTATTAAAATTTTTAATTCACATCCTTTCCCTTTAGAATTGTTTCAAAAAATTCATTTTAAATAATTTTTTTTAGAAAACCCAAAAAAGTAGCAATCTCCCTTTCCACACAAAATTTTGTCACCCAATGTCGTGGAAAAATAACTTGTTTAGAATAGGGCACAAGAGCTAGACTTGTTTCACGTGACTCAGGTCACTATATTTTTAGTAGATCGAACATTCTAGGATCGTGAGCGACAATTAGTTACGTAGACCTCTGTGCTCCCAGAAATTGGATTAGCCTTAAAAATCTAGTCCCAAGCGACGTAGAAATATGAGATGTGATTTAAACTGCCTAGATACCCTAAGAACCATGTAAATCTCCACTGCGCCTTAGAAAATTTAAGACAGCTTACAAGTCTATTAATAAGGTGAACAATGTCACTAAAGCCCGACCACCTCCTATTCCCTCTACACCTCAGTAGCACTATTCAACAACTTAGATCGAACCTAGTAGTGCCCCAACCAAGTGGTAGGCACTTAGGAACCCGTGCCATTGAGCTTGACTAAGTTAAATAGGATAACATATCGAGGCTACTTGAGGAGTTACTATTGTGTGTAGAAATGGTTGAGAGTGATTCCGTAAACCCGTCCTAAGAGGACAAGGTATTATATGAATTTTTTGGCTCATGACGAGTGCCACTACGGTATGAGGAAATGATTAGGGCTCCCTAAACACGCTCCCTACATTCTAACAAGCATGTAGGGCCACTTCTCCATAACCTTACATAGATGTGTTTAGACAAAGACACTATACTGTGTATGAAATATGATGAGGTTGCACCTTAACGATACCACCTATTCACTATTGTGACAATGCAAGCGGACTAATTCTGAGGAATTAAAAATTAGTCCACCCTAGAGATGAGATACACCATCGGTGACCAGTAGATCCACATTGCAAAAATTAGTTCACAATAATATGAGTTACACTCTCTTACGAGGACCAAAACTTGAATCTAGCGCCTTAGACCACTCAGCCATCTTGACTGATTATTGTGAGATCTAACATTGGTTTGAGAGGGGAATAAAGCATTCTTTATAAGGGTGTGTAAACGTCTCTCTAGTAGACGCGTTTTAATACTGTGAGACTGACGCTGATACGTAACGGACTAAAATAGACAATATCCGCTAGCTGTTGGAGAGAGAAACGAAACAATTCTTATAAGGGTGCGAAAACCTCTTCCTAATAGACACGATGGAGATACCTAATGGGCCAAAATGAACAATGCGATGTGCCAGTGAGGACACTAGGCCCTCAGGAGGGGTGGATTGTGAGATCCAACATCTAGTGGAGAGGGGAAGAAACATTTCTTATAGGGAGTGAGGACACTAGGCCCTCAGGAGGGGTGGATTGTGAGATCCAACATCTAGTGGAGAGGGGAAGAAACATTTCTTATAGGGTACTTTTTCCATGACTACAAACCCAGTATAAAGTTGTCAGAAATGGGATATAAGCCCACGCCCTCTTACGGACCAGAATTTGAGACTAGCGCCTTAGACCCCTAGTAGACACATTTTAATACTTTGAGGCTGACGATGATACGTTATAGAAGAAAATAGACAATATCCTACTAGTGGTGGGCTTAATTAATAATGATAATTTCAACTTGGCTAATCATCAGCCTCACAATTATATAAAGTTGTCAAAGTTTAGATTTGAACCCACGCCCTCTTACAAGGACTAGAACTCAATTTTGGCGCCTTAGACCACTTGGCAACCCTAACTACTTATTGTGAGATCTCGCACTTGTTTGAGAGGGGAATTAAACATTCCTTATAAGGGTGTATAAACGTCTCTCTAGTATGTTGGCTTTTTGGCCCTTAATCTCATATTAATTAATTTTAATTAATTAATTGACTGATGTTTTGATGATAACAAACCTACTTTTAATTATTAACTATTTTCAGTATTTTGAACGGTCCACAGTATAAGGTTGAGAATAACGATTTCAACGACTTTTCAATTACTTAAATCAGAGCTAAAACAAAGAAATTACAGTCGAGACAACATACCCGACGGATGATGTGGCACCAAAATCAAACTGATTGACAAATGAAAGTATATCAAACTATGACTTTTATAATTTTGGAAGAGTAACAAAGGGTGGAGTATTTTTTCTTCTTATTACTATATTTCTAAATAAACTAATTTATACATAATATAAATTTGAATCTAACCGTTACTCACATTGATTTTTATTATTACTATATTATATTATTATATTATAATATTTTAAAATTTTGGTGGTTACTCACATCGTTTTTATTATTATTATATTATTATATTTATAATAAATTTTAAATTTGTCATTTGAGGTTACTCCTAAATTTTTTATTATTTTTATTTTATATTATTATTATATTAAAAATACAATACAAATGAATTTGTAAAATTTTCTTATTTATTTACTTTTAATCTCAACCTTCCATTACTCCTAACACAATCCAATGGTCAATATTAATTCATACTTTTTGCCATTTTTCTTCTCTATATAAACTCATCAACTTCCCCACATTTTAAAAACACACAACTTCTATAATTCTTCAATCCTCAATTGTTCAAAGCCTCCATTGTTTGTTGCTCTCCAAGCTTTCAAGTTTATTTCTCTTCATCTTATTGTTGAGAGGGATTTTTATTGTATTGTGAGGAAATAGTTGTGAGTGCTCCAAATTGTAAATCTACTCTTTTAGAGAGTTGTGGTGTGTTCAGACCAAAATTCAAATACTTGTATCGGTTTGATCTTGCGCCATGGAAAGGATTGAGTTTGCTCTTGAACTCGTAAAAAGAGTGGTGTAGCGGTTTGGCTCTAATCTGTGGAAAGAGTCGAGATAGTTCGTTATTCAAATTCCCAAGAGGCGCTTGGAGAGTGGAGTAGGTCGAGTATGACCGAACCACTCTATAACTACCGTGTAATATTTTCTAACTCTTTCCTATTTAATTTCAAAATTATTATTGTGATTTATTGCATGTTTTAGTTGATTATTGTTTTGACTTAAATTATTTTGTTCTAGTAATTATCATCTTCACTTATTTGTAAAAAGTTTCATAATTAGAAAAATTAATCACGTTTAAATACTTTTATCGTTAAAACTGTATTCACCCCCTCTAGGGTTGCCATACCGATCCAACATAGTAGACGCGTTTTAAAACTGTGAGGCTGACGACGATGTGTAACAGATGAAAATAGACAATATCTACTAGCGGTTGGAGAGAGGAACGAAACAATCCTTATAATGATCTCTAATATCATTCCTATGAACATCACGTAAAAACTCCAACAACAATAGGGGAGAAGGTTTCAAGCCCGGTGGGAAACTTCAAAGAGCCATTGCAATGGCAATGGAGAGACAAGAAAATAGAATTCGTCTAACGTGAAGGTGAAGTTACTGATAGTGCGATGACTGCCAATCGCCTTCTTGACCAAAAGGTTCTCACAAATGATTCTAGTAATTACTTGTGGTACATTACCCGCTAAACTTTTTTTTGTTTATCCTTTCCCAAATATTTCTTAATTAATCTTAATCATACTGATTAGGCTAATCCTACCATCAACTTCCATCTTACTAGATCTGATCCACTGTTTGGCAAGAATGTAAAACTACGTGTTAAGACCAGTGACCACATACTTCATGCATTCTTGAACGGGAGGCATATTGGTAAACTCACTACTCTTTGTGTTGTAAATTGTCAAAAGTTTTTTATTTGCTTTGGTTATTTGGATTAGATTTGATTTGGTTATTTGGATTAGATTTGATTGGTTATTTGGATTAGATTTAGTCCTACCCGATTGAGTTATATATTGGTATTAGACATCGGAATTTAATATTGGGATTTGGGAGAGTTTTGAGTGTCACATTGTATTTCTTGAGTGACATATTGGTGAGAATCTTTGTAGTGTGATAGTGAGGTATTCACTTGTAACACTTTGTTTATTAGTGATTGGTTGCTACCCGTGAATGTAGGAAAACTTCTTCTCTCCGAACCACGTAAATATCTTCGAGTTTCTTTG
Source organism: Cucurbita ficifolia (assembly GCA_033971965.1). Lineage (NCBI taxonomy): Eukaryota > Viridiplantae > Streptophyta > Magnoliopsida > Cucurbitales > Cucurbitaceae > Cucurbita > Cucurbita ficifolia. Next base: position 6,749,180 of record CM066981.1, read on the forward strand.
TGTAATTCCGCTCATTGGTGTTGTGAGTACATTTGTTCTGCTTTCGGCGCACAACAAGTGGTATCAGAGCCTGATTGTGGTATTTGTGGTATTGTGAAAGTTTTGGCCTCATCGACCACTAGACGTGCTCACAATCATACTTATTTTCTTGAAAATCAATTTTCAAGAATTGTGGTTTTTTAGTTACGTCCAGATTACCTATTACAAATGGTAGAGTCATCTAGAATTAAATCACGGTGTGGATCTAGATTTTTTGAGTTCTAATCTCGAAGTAGAGAAATTTGATGGAACCAATAATTTTGGTGTTTGACAAGGCGAAGTTAGCGATTTGCTGGTCATGCAAGATCTTGATGCTTCTCTCCAAGAGGTGGGACTGGATCTGGAATGGGAACCCTTCTGATTTCCAAGATCTGGGATATACCGAAGGTGCAGAGCTTATTGATTCCGTCTTTGATGTCGTTCGCAAGGAGGCTGAGAACTGTAACTGTTTGCAAGGGTTTGTGGTAGCTGGATTGCATTTGGTTTGCAGGCTAGCTCAATATAATTATGGAGGAAAATTTTGTAACTTAGGGTTCTTGCGTTGGGGGTTGATTCGCATGGAGGACGATGTGAGATCTGGGCGTCAGTCGGGGATTTTGGTGAAGACTTGGAACTCGTCCAGTTGCTTAATTGTTAGAAAGAAAGAGGATGGATTAGGGGGCGCCGGTTCTTCGGCCTCACGCTTGCTTCATGCGAAGAAGGAGAAGAAACCTAGGTTAGTTTTGAGTGATTCTTGGTCTAGTGATGAGGTATTGCTGCCTCATCGTAGACGGGTTGATCCTGAAACTATTCGGGTTTGTATTGGTTTGAATTCTCTTGAAAAGGATGAAATGGAAGGGAAGGACCATGCTGATTTTCAAACATAAGCATGAACAAAATGGAAAGGGTTGCAGTTGGGATTTAGGTGATAGCGGTGTATCATTGAAGCCTAAAAAAAAAATAAAATGTTTTTATAATTTGATTTGGTTTATAATAAAGTGGCGATGGCTATGGGATGACGATCCTAACTAAGAAAAGTTGTGTATGATCAGTTCGGTTTCTTGAACGGCGTGTTGTTTGTTGGTTGTTTTTGTGTGGATCGGACACAAATCCTTGGATATTTTAGTTTTGGATTTGGATTTGAACCTAGTGGTGCGGAGGTTGGAAGGATGGGGAACGAGAGTTGTTTTTTATTTGGAATTAAGGTAGTGATTTGCTTCAGCTTGGTTTTTGATTTGACGTTTGCTGTAAACTTCGATTTGGAGCTGGTACTTGTCATTTTTTTTTTCATCCTTGATTGGAGCTGAAGGGAGCTCCGTGGCTTCAATTGACTTGAAGAAAAATTTGATTTCCCTTGGCGTTTTGGATGCGAGTGGTTATCGTATCATTTTGGAAGGAGAGAATTTGAAAGTAGCTCGTGGAGCTTTGGTGTCAATTAAAGGAACTAGAAGAGGTAGCATATACTACTTCAACGGAACCACAATAATTGGACATGCTGGTGTGGCAAGTTCGAAAGAACAAGACATATCGAAATTATGGCACATGAGACTTGGGCATGCAGGTGAGAAGGCGCTTCAAACATTGGTGAACCAAGAAGTCCTTAAGGGTGCCACAACTGGTAAAATCGATTTTTGTGAACATTGTATATTTGGTAAGCAAAAAATGTGAAGTTTGGTACTATACACCAAACAAAGGGCCTAGATTGCTGATTCCTGGCAACTTCAATCTCTGCCGTTGCAACCTCTTATGTTTTTTATTATTGTACGATTTCTGCTTGAGGTTTTGTACTTCGATAGCTTCGGGAGGCCTAACTTTGTGGGAGGAGGGATTGATGTTTTTGAGTTTATTGATTTGTTTATTTGTTTTGGTGTGGTCTGTTTTATTCCTTTTCCCACAGGAGTGCTTTGGATTGGACTCGATTGGATTTGATTTGATTTGGTTTCAATTTTATTTTTTAGGTTTTTTTGTTTAGGGAGAAGGTTTGAGGGATTTTTCTTCTTTTTTTTCTATCAATAATGGTGCGATTTTGAGTTCGTAGTGAGGAATTTCTCTCTTTCGATTTGTTCCTTTTTGCATGGGGATTTGGAAGAAGAAATATATTTGGCGCAACCGGTTGGTTTTCGAGTAGTTGGACAACAATATTTGGTATGCAGATTGAAGAAATCTTTGTATGGGCTGAAGTAATCTCCTGGCCAATGAGACAGGTGGAGATTGATAAGCTCAAAGATCAGCTTTCTAAAACATTTGAAATGAAAGAGCATTGGCAGGCTGTCAAATGGATTTTTAGTTGGTTATGTGGATTCTCATTATGCTGGTGATTTGGATAAGCGACGATCTACCACGGGTTATTTATTTACTATGACTGGTGGACCTTTTTGTTGGCGTTCAACATTGCAGTCTACTGTTGCATTGTCTACCACCGGAGCAGAGTATATGGCAGTAACGGAAGCTTTGAAAGAAGCTATTTAGATGCATGGTTTGATCAATATCTTGGGTATTTTGCAGGAACATATAGATGTGTTTTGTGATAGCCAGAGTGCTATTTGTTTGTCAAAAATCAAGTCCATCATGCTCGTACTAAACATAGAAAGGAGTAGTGTGTTGATGTGGTAGCAACCAACTCAGTTATCAACTTGGAGATCTTATGACAAGGTGGAGATTGTTGTAAATTATCATAAGTTTTGATTTGATTGGAGATCTTATGACAAGGTGGAGATTGTTGTAAATTCTCATAAGTTTTGATTTGATTTGGTTATTTGGATTAGATTTGATTTGGTTATTTGGATTAGATTTAGTGATACAGATTGAGTTATATATCAGTATTGGACATCGAAATTTAAAATTGGGATTTGGGAGAGCTTTGAGTGTCACATTGTATTTTTTGAGTGACATATTGGTGAGAGTCTTTGTAGTGTGATCGTGAGGTATTCACTTGTAACACTTTGTTTATTAGTGATTGATTGCTACTCGTGGATGTAGGAGAACTTCTTCTCTCTGAACCACGTAAATATCTTGGAGTTTCTTTGTGTAATTCCGTTCATTGGTGTTGTGAGTACATTCGTTCCGCTTTCGGGCACAACAGTTCCCACTCATGTTTTGCATGTGATTGCGTATCTAACTCCAATAGTGAGGTGACTTAGTGAGTACTTCATAAAATACTCAAGTCACGTGCTACTTTAATATTTCAGTTAAAGGTAAAGCTCCTATGCACAGATGATGGTGAATGCCGAGAAGACTAAGGAAGACAAAACGGGACATAATAGTAGATGATAGGTTGCATTTGAGTTTCTATTTGTAGTTAGGTATTTCTCTGAAGTTTATTTTATATCTAAAATCGTGTTATGTTGAATTTATTGTTTGAAACTATTTATGTAGTCCATAGCCTTATTTCAAAAATGTTTATTATGAATTTCTGCAATTAAGTCTAAAACATGGATGAGTTAACGTCACTAATTTGGTTAAGACAAAAAGGGTGTATAATGATAATATGAAGAAATAGAAAAAAACGCATTGGAAATTTAAAATTGTATGAACATAGGCGAAGAAGACAAACCAGAGTAAAACTATGTCTAGAAAATGGTGGACACATGTGTCAGTCAATGAAATCTGCACCTGCAGTCTGATCTAAAAACCTGCATGCAACCTAGTACCCTCTATCTGAGGCCCATGACCCCAATTGCCTGCCTTGGCCTGACCCGATATGCCAGGCCAATTTAAGAGCGTCACGTGTTAGCTCTACAAAAACGAAAATACTGCGTTCACTAGGGTTCAAAGCCTCACACTTTAAGCCTATCTGCCCCCTCGTGGCAACCTGCACGTGGCTACGTGTGTGGAAGCGCCTCCAACCACGCGTGAGGGCCTGTGGGACAACTTTCATCTCGTCGTTCGGCCTCCGTTCAACTGTTTTACGTCACAATTTTAATACTGATCTTAACTTCTCTTGAACGGGGACCTTCTAGTGATTTTTCAAGAATTTTGGAGCTCCCAACAAGAGGAAAGCAAGCTTTAGAGGACACGCTTCATTCAGATAAGTAGCCACACAAATTTACTAGCATGCGAGCATATCTTACCTTAGGTGGTAAGATTATGTATGCCTAGAACTCTAATAAGCAATTTTGGATAAATGTACTGTGTATGTTATGAACAAATAAAAAAATTCTCCTAGTATGAGAATTGTCGTTGCATGCCTATTTAATGTTTTTTCTCGTGTTAGAAAGGTGGAAGGTAAAACTTGTAATATGTACTATTGGTGTTTGATGGACGTTATTCCGTTCACCATGTTTGAATGACATGTAAAATTGTGTGCTAGATTTAGGTGAATGCTTCTATGGATTATGTAATTTTGTACTTTAAGTGGTGGATATGAATATCTCACTAATAAGCATGCATGAACCAAATTAAGTTTAGATTATGATTTTTGTGTGGTTGGTGATTGATAGAATATCTCCCTAGTAAATCATGCATGAACCAAGTTAAGATTAGGGTACTAGAGCTAGAGCGGGTTTAGAATCGCCTAGGTCAGTACGTTTTTAATACACTGTGCACCATAAGATCTGAGCGGTAATCAGAGAGCATAAATTTGAATTCACCAATTGGTTGGATACCGAGGAGTTGGTCCTAACGTCGTAGAAACGAGTGACTAAACCGCCTAAACTCCCAATGAACCTATTAAACTGTAATAGCCCAAAAATAAATAAATAAATAACCAAAGAAAAATGATTATTCCGTTTAAAAAAAAATAATAAAAAAAAAACAAAACAAAACAATTCTTCCTCACTCCTAAACTCTCATCCCAACCCCACCTCTCTCCTCTATCACAATTGGTGAAAAAAATAAACAGAAAAGGGTTTTGAGGAAAAGAAAAATGGCTTTTCAACAAAGAAGCAGATTATGATCCAGATTTAGAGAGATTTTGGTATGTTATTACGGTAAAATCCTATCTCAAATTTTCTTTTTACTCTGATCTGATTGTTATAAGAAATTAATTTAGGATCAGATCTTCTTTCCTTTCTCTCATATTTTATAGATCCTGTAATCATCAGATCTCATATCAATAAAATTAAAATTTTAGTTGGCAGATCTATAAATCCCTTAGATTGTAGCCATTAAAATTGGCCAATAATATCTGTTTACGGAATGAAAATAAATATAAATTAAGAGTAATATCTGTTGTGAAAATATAGAACAAAAATAATGAAGGGAGGAGGGAAGAGGGAAGATCACAAAAAGATTTGGTCAACATAATTTAAAAAATAAAACAGTAAATATAAGGGCAAAGAACTCCATCAAATTTTGTCAGTTGAAATTAGAGAAATAATTTTATAGAGTTCAAACTTGAAACTGATGTCATGGGCTCACATAGGTTGACTTGGATTTCAAAGGACGGAATCGAGTTTCAATTAAGGATATATTCGTGATAACGACTTAAGCTAACCAGGTAAGTGGCTTTACTATCGGCATGGTTATATTTGATGTTGACACGTGCCTGTGGTTCTGCACGTGTCATATGTTCTTATATGTGTGAATTATCTGTGAATCGGTATGCCTATATTATGTTTATGTTATGTTATAATATGTGAATTGTATGATAATAATTGTGGTACGATGTGTTTAAGGATATGTTTGAGATAGGATACGAGAAGGAGCATAAAATGAAATGTAACGATAGGAGTAAGATACGTTCATGAAACGTTAAGCTTAGGTTACATACTAGAGTGCTATGGATAGGAGAGATTGATGAAAGAATATGGTTAGGATATGGGTAGAAATGGATAGGTTTATGATAGACTGATAGAACGATAGCGTTAGGATACGTTCCTGTGAAGATATGACTAAGGTACATTCACGTAACGATATGACATGTTATGATACGATATATTGTGATGTGATGTGTTATGTTTAAATTGTTTTGTGTGACCATCGAGGTAGTTGTTATATGAATTGCACGTTATGAAATGACATGTTAAAAGCATGGAGCGTTTTGTTATGCTTTCTAAATTGTATGTATACAGTATGTTATGAATGACATGATATCACGATAAATGAAATGAAATGTAACCCCGATATGAATGATGAACGATATGTGAAATTATATGAGAAAGGATATGATACGAATGAAAGATGATAGCGGGGTTATATTCATTAATGATAAAAGTAGAAATATTGGGACCTCGTGCATTATGTGTGTTCATGCATTTGGGGGATACCCCTATTCCATCACGAGGGTACGGACGTGTACATCCAATGGCAGGACAACGATCGTTATGCTTTGCATAGCGCTGCTGTGAGGTTACTAGTTCTAACGGGTCCCGGCATAAGGGGCTCCCAGAGTATGCCCACCGGATAATGAAAGTGGCCCAGCGGTGTGCGAACTAGCTGGTGAGCCCATACTCGCACGTATGGGCTGTGTGTAGAGTATATGGTACACGTCCAAAGTTTACCCGTTAGGATAGTACCGTAGGAAAAACGAAACGAAACGAAACGAAAGATAGGTCCCATCATTTCATTGCTTGTGATTGTTGCATAACCCCGATAGGGGGGTCACTTACTGAGTATTTCTTTAAATACTCAAGCCATGTGCTACTACATTTTTCAGGTTAAGGCAAGACATTCCTGTACGGCTGACGACGGCATCGCAACTCGAGACCATGGCACATGCATAGGATGGTGTTATTTATTTTCTTAGACTTAGGCTAGAATAGGATGTTTTTAACTTAAATATTTATTTATTTTATTTACTCTTTTGTTGTGTCGTTTTAAAGATGTTTTTGAAACACGTAAGTCCATGGCTGTGTTTTCAAGATAAAGGTTATATTTTATGGAATTTAAATGAAGTCTTCCGCATGCAATGTTTATGATATGTATACAGTAGCGACCTTAAATTAAGTAGAAAATTTCGGGTCGTTACATAAACATCTATGACAAGGAAGACTAAAAGAAATACACTTGAAAGTAGGGTGAATGATGCAATCAGAACATATAAGACCATTTGAGTGTAGAAACAGATCAAGGCAAAAGCTACGGTTCTATAAATTGGTCTTGAGGAGGGATTTGAGACAGATCAAAGGGGAAGTCGTAAATCCATAAACCAATCTTGAAGAGAAATTTGGGACTATGTGGGTAGATATTACAAGGTGTGTGCTACTATTGTGTGTGGAAATGGGTCAAGGCCGACGTCGTGACTCCATAAACCTCTCTTGGAAGAGACTTGAACTACACGAGTAGTTGTTAGGGTGAGTGCTCCTATTGAATGTAGGAACAGAACAAGACGAAAATTATGACTTCGTTAATTGGACCTAATAGATGACTTGGGATGTCATAGGTAGTTGACTCACGATGAATGACTAGGAATTGCTCAGAACTTCGAGACATACCCAAAAACTTAGATAGCTATATGACTAGACCCAAACTTCCTAGAGACCAGACAAAATCTTGTTGTAACTTACAATGATAAGGATGGAATGAGAACCTATAAGTAAGTTGCTTACTAAGTATTTTTATACTCACCATTTTCTCCTTTTTTTAGGTGATCGTAGGTTGTCGATGTGGAAATATGCTTGAGAGCTGCACCATCACATAGTAGTGTCGATTCGGGGCGTTGGTTTAGTTTACAAAATTTTAGGAGTTGTCATTTGTACATTTTGTATCCGGTTCTCGTTCTTCATTTGTCAATAACATGAACCACACTTGTTTTGCATTTTCATTTTAGAATTTGGATGTTTGACTATGGTGTTGTATGAATTTTAAATTGCACAAAATTTTCCTGTATGTATGAGTTTTCGAAGTCTCAAAAATCAAGTCAATACTTCAGTAAATGAGGGGTACATAAATGAACCAATATCACATTTGAATGAGTGCGATTTTGAGAATAGGATCTAAGAAAGGGTTAAAAGAATTAAAAGTTACTACCTATGCATTCAGTGTCTCAATCATGAAAACTTTAACCACTAAAAAAAATTGTAAAAAAAAAAAATCACTTCCTCGCTGAATCTCTCCCCTCTTAAATAAATAAATAAATAAATATATATATATATATATATAATCTTCCTCTCCTCATCTAAACCGTTACTGGTTACCTTAAAGGAAAGAAACAAATTTTTTTGCCCTAAGATCTTCCTCTTCAACAAAATCATATGTTGATTGCCGTAAGTGTTTGAGTAATTTTGTTGGGAGATTATGTTTATCCCGCTCTCAATATTTCGAAGAAAGGAGTTGTTGTTGGAATCCCATTACGTCAATTTCCAAATTCGTTTTTCATCAATTTTTTTTTTTAAAAATTTCGTTACAATTAAGTTGGAGTGAGTTTGAAAATTAAATACCAAGAATAATTTACGTATTCTAGAAAATTATGTCATGATCGGTAGTCATTTTAAAAAATTAAGAATGTATTAAAATCAGTAAAATTAACTTGTGAACTTAACAAACAAATTAAAAAAAAAAAGAAAAAAAAAAGGAAAACGAGAAAGAAAATGAAAGATTGAAAAGTGTTAAATTGTTTGTACCCAACAAATATAATATTATAACAAATATATATTTTTAATTTATATAAGTAATTTTTAAATATATTATGAAATCATAGTATCTACTAAATTGTATATCGGTAGACATTGTATTTGTTAGACATATTTATATAAAAAAAACGATAAATTTAAATTAGTTTATTAAATACTTATAAAATTTAGTAAAGGAATTATTTAGACTAATTATAAATATGTATATATTTACTGGAATAAAAAAAATTAATGATCATAATTTTCAATTTTAACTTTAGTTACCATCCTAATAAAATCACTTCCTCAAAATATTCCATAACTATAACGAAATTTTTTATTTTAAGAATTTAAATACGAAACAAATAAAACTTGATTTGAAGGAAAAAAGAAAGATAGAATAAATATGTCAAGATATTTCTTTACCCTCAATAATTGGACTACAAGGTAGATGATCTTTGTAGTCATTTTGTTTTAATTGATTTCATCAAGAAGATGGATATGAAGTTGAATTAGACCTTGAGGAGAGAATTCAGGTCGGTAAATAATTAGTAACTTTGGCCTAGGTAAACCAAGTAGGTGGTTCCACTATCGGTTTGGTTGGAAGAATTGTCTTATGTATTGTAACGGTGGTAAAAAAAGAAATATATATTAGTCAACCCTCGCCAAAAATCTCACAGTTTCTGCCAAGAGTAACCCAAACCAATCACAACTGAACCATTCACCCCCTCCTTTAAGAAACCACCCTCAACACCCATATTCCATTTCATACTCGTGCCATTTGAGAGTAACTAGAGCACAAGAGAGAAATATATTCACGAAACCCTCTCCTCAAACTGATTTATCGGCGAGGGTAGGAAACTTATTTAGTACGTGTGACGAGCGAAGCACACTTAGTGGTAATCAGCCAACGACTCCGAGCATACTCACGATAAGTTACTTACACCTATAGAGCCCTTGACATTTTTCCTTCGTCGTCGACAAACTCGTTGTTTTGTAAATCGAAGTATAAAGATAATCACGTTGTGTAGGCATGTACAAGACACCGCAACATTGCGGGGGAGTAAGGCTGTTGGATGTGACCCTTGATCGGAATTATGTCGAAACAAGTAAAAGAGCAAAGGAACACCTTGAGGAGAGAGATCTTTTGGAGCAAAAAAAGATTAAGCGCTTAGCTTTTCAATTCTTTTTATTGTTGTTGTTGTTGTTAAAGCATATATCTCAGGAGTATTTAGAGTGGAGAAAGCACTAACTAGCTACCTAAACTTTCTCCTCAAGTTAAGAACCACTAACGATCTTCCTAATTAAAGCATAAAACTTAGTCTAGAACCACAAAACTTGGTCCATAATTTGACAACTACTACCAATTCTCCTATAGTTGCTCCATAAGTTAGTAACTTATTCTACTAAGTCTACTAATCATTCTTCTAAAGTTACTGACTTATTCTACTAAGTTCAGTTTATAAGCTCACAATCTCCAACGTAAACTTGACGTTGTTCAAGATTCTTCCCTCCCAGTAATTCTCACATCTCTACAAACGTAACCCTTGCTAGGGCTTTGGTTAGAATATCCGCACGCTGCACTCTAGTGCATACAAACTCCACAATGATTTGTCTCTTCTCAACAAACTCGTGGATGAAGTGGAAGTGAGTGTCAATGTATTTGCTGCGTCTGTAAAATACTAGATTATTCATCAGTGCAATCACAGATTTGTTGATAGCGTAGAGAGTTACTTGCTTTAGTTCACTTCTAGTCACTTCACTCAACAAATTTCTCAGGCACAATGCTTCGTACGATGCTGCAGTTGCTGCCATGAACTCGGCCTCACAGGAAGATAGTCTCACAGCTAGCTGCTTCTAAGATTGCCAAGAGATTAAATTTCTGTTGAGATAAAACGTCATTCCTGTGGTGCTTTTTCTATCATCAATGTCTAATCACTATCGGTAAAGTCGATTAGTTCTTCAGGACTCGCCCTCTTTGATACTTCAACTTGTAGCTTGTGATTTTCCTCACATAGCGGAGAATGTGCTTAATCACTTGATGATGCATCACAGTGGGCTTTTCTATGTACCTACTCACTATTCCAATAGCATATGAAAGGTCAAGAAGAGTATGAGTGAAGTACCTTAGACTTCTGATGACACGTCTATACTCAGTGGAATTAACCAAACTTTCTTCAGCATTTTTCCCCAAGTTGTAACTTTGCTTCCATGGGATACTTGGTCGGGTTGCACTCTGTCATCTTAAATTGTTGCAACAACTTCTTAGCATAGGTCGATTGCTTTTGCATGATGCACTCTTTCCTTTGGTCCACTTCAATATCGGGGTAGTATGTGAGTAACCTGAGATCAGTCATCTCAAATTCTTTCATCATTTTTTGCTTAAACTCTTTGACGTCTTCCACACTTGTACTAGTGATGCTCAGGTCATCAACGTACATGCCAACTATGAGTATTTCAACCTCATCGTTTCTTGTATGCACTGCTTGTTCTTGTGAGCATTTCATGAAGTTTAGACTCTTTAATCTCTTGTTCAAATGTATGCTTCACGCCCTCGGTGCTTGCCATAAACCGTAGTGGGCCTTTGACAACTTGTACACTTTGTGCTCTTCGACTTTGATGACGAACCCTTCCGGTTGGGCAACATACACTTCTTCTTGGAGGTCACCATTTAAGAGTTGAATTGACGTCCAAGTGATGGACCTCCCACCTGTGTTGAGCTGCGAGGCAAGAATCAACCTTACCGTGTCCAGTCTAGCCACAGGCGCGAAAACCTCCTCAAAACAACTTCTTGTCGTTGCACGTATCCCTTTTCCATGAGTCTTGCTTTATGCTTGATGACATTTCCTTCCCTATTTTTTTTCAACTTAAACACCCATTTCAAACCGATGGTTTTGTGTCCAGACACTAAGTTAGTGCCCAAGTCTTGTTCTTCTCAATGGCTTCAAGCTCCTTTTGCATAGCCTCCTGTCACATCGTCTTAGTTGCTACCTCACGGTAGGCTGTCGTCTCTTCGGCCGCGAGCAACACTAACCTATCGAGATCAAATTCTTCTTCAAGTGTATCAGTATAAATTTCAGCTAGAGAACGAAACTTTTTTGGTTCATCCTCTGTTGTGGATCCTCCTCGTGCTCTCGTCTGAGCTCTCTTATTCTAGAGAGTCCATCACCCCTTTCGATGTCACTGATGATGACATGTGTGGATTTGTAGGGGCACTTTCTAGGGTTGTTGCGTCTCCCTCTTCTTCCAGAGTAATGAACTCTGTAACATTCTGCCTGTTATCGCCAACGCTGCACCAACCCCACTTCTCTTCTTCGAATACGATATCTCTACTTCCACGAATTTTCTCATGTTGCGGATCATATAACCTATGTGCCTTGGTTCCATCCTCTACGCCAAAGTACACCATCTTTTGGCTTATGTTATCAAACTTTTTTATATATTGCTTTTTCAGTCTTAACATATGTTGTACAACCAAAGACTCTTAGGTACTCGAAGTGAGGTGTCTTGCCGAACCATACTTCGTAGGGGCTGCAAGTGTCCAGGGCCTTTGTCGGTAAACGATTTAGAAGATAAACCACATATCGTATTGTCTAGCCCCAGAAAATCGTCAGGACTTGCATGCTCTTGAGTAAGCTTCTTGTAGTGTTCATTATGGTGCAATTTCTTCGTTCGATCACACCGTTTTATTGTAGACTGTACGGTGCATTGAGTTGACGCTTGATACCTTCCTCCTCGCAAAACTTTAAGAAGTTCTAGGATAAGAACTCGCCACCTCGGTTAGTGTGCAAGGTTTTTCAGCTTGTGATCAGACCTGTTTTCAATGAGTCTTTTGAATTTCTTGAACACACGTAATGCCTATTTTTTTTTAGCATATACACCCACATCCAACAACTATAATCGTTCACAAGTAAGAGAAAATACTTATTGCAAGCAATGTTGATGGGGTGATCGAGCCACACAAATCTGCATGAACTAGTTGCAGTGTCACTCAACACAAAAACATGTTTGAGTTGGGAACGACAGTCTTGCTTTTTTGGAGACTAGGCAACTTTCACATAGCTGGTTCGTATGTATGATTTTTGGTAGGCATCTTCTTCTCTCCCATCATTTTGAGCGTATGAAAGTTTACGTACCCAAGTCTTGCATTTCATAGCCAAGCTGGGAAAGCAAGCTTCGTCAGTAGAGAGGTGGGCTGGACGGTCTTCAATAGTATCCTGTACAGGCGGTTCTACGATTGTTTTACCTTCATCAACAAGGTTTCATTTCTATCGAACATCTTGAGGGACGAGCCAGCTAACTCCACTCTGCTTCCTTCATCCATTATCTGACCAAGATTGATAATGTTATTCTTCAAGTTTGGTTCATAGTATACCTTGGTTAGTAAACATTGGCCACCATTCTTGCACGGGAACAAGATGGATCCTTTGCCTTAGATCAGTACATTCGTCACCATCCTTTTAGCGATGAGAATGAAGTAGACATTATAACGATGTTTGGTGTCCCTTGTAGAAATTTTCAATCAACTTGGGTTGCGTGTAAGAGAACTTACGGAACTTCGAGATATTCTCAAATTTTGAAGTTATAAAAATAATGGTTTGACACTTTCAAAACCCTAGTGAGTTCAATTGATATCAACCATGGTACTTCTTCTATGTCTTAACTTTGAAAATTTAAAATCTATCATTTTGGAAGATCATTTGCCTCACAATAATCTGAGTGATGTCAAAAGTGAAATTAGAACCCACGCCCTCTTACGAGGACCAGAACTTGAGTCTGGCGCCTTAGACCACTCGACCATCCTGACTAATTTTTCTAATAACCCGCATTGGTTTGAGAGGAGTATAAAGCATTTCTTATATGGGTGTGTAAACGTTTCCCTAAAAGATGCGTTTTAAAACTTTGAGACTTATGACAATACGTAACGGATTAAAATAGATAATATCCACTAGCGTTTGGAGAGAGGAACGAAACAATCCTTATAAGGGTGCAGAAACCTCTCCCTAATAGGTGCGTTTTAAAACTGTGAGACTGATGGCAATACCTAATGGGTCAAAATGGACAATGTATGGTAGCAGTGAGCATGGACTTTTACAAATGATATCAGAGCTAGTCACCAGGCGATATGCCAGTGAGAACGTTTGACCCTCAATAGAGGTTGATAGTGAGATCCAACATCGATTGGATTGGTGAATACATATTTCTTACAAGGGTCTGAAAACCTCTCCCTAGTAGATGCGGTTTAAAATCGTGAGGCTGACAGCGATACATAAAAATTGAAAGCAGACAATATCAACTAGTGGATGGCTTGGATTGTAACAAACGATTGGTTGGAAAAGCTCAGTTGGTTAGAGCGTGTGGCGGTTAACCACAAGGTGTTGAGGTTCAAGCCCTCCTTTTAGCGATGAGAATGAAGTAGACATTATAAAGATGTTTGGTGTCCCTTTTATAAATTTTCAATCAACTTGGGTTGTGTGTAAGAGAACTTTCCGGAACTTCGAGATATTCTCAAATTTTGAAGTTATAAAAATAATGTTTTCACTTTTAAAACTCTAGTGAGTTCAATTGATATCAACCATGGTACTTCTTCTATGTCTTAACTTTTAAAATTTAAAATCTACCATTTTGGAAGGACATTTGCCTCACAATAATATGAGTGATGTCAAAAATGGGATTTGAACCCACGCCCTCTTATGAGGACCAAAACTTGAGTCTAGCGCCTTAGACCACTCAGCCATCTTGACTACTTTTTTTAATATCTCCCATTGGTTTGAGAGGGGAATAAAGCATTCCTTATATGGGTGTTTAAACGTTTCCCTAAAAGACGCGTTTAAAACTGTGAGGCTGACGACAATACGTAACGAATTAAAATAGATAATATCTACTAGCGTTTGAAGAGAGGAACGAAACAATCCTTATAAGGGTACGGAAACCTATCCCTAATAGGTGAGTTTTAAAACTGTGAGATTGATGGCAATACCTAATGGGTCAAAATGGACAATGTATGCTAGCAGTGGGCATGGACTTTTACCAATGATATGAGAGCTAGTGACAAGGCGATATGCTTGTGAGGACGCTTGGCCCTCAGAAGAGATTGATAGTGAGAACCCACATCGATAGGATTGGTGAAGAAACATTTCTTACAAGGGTCTGAAAACCTCTTCCTAGTAGATGTGGTTTAAAACCGTGAGGCTGACAGCGATACGTAACAATTGAAAGCAGACAATATCAACTAGTGTTTGGCTTGGATTGTAACAAATGATTGGCTGGAATAGCTTAGTTGGTTAGAGCCTGTGGCTGTTAACCATAAGGTTGTAGGTTCAAGCCCTCTTTCTAGCCGTGAGTATGAAGTAGACATTATAACGATGTTTGGTGTCCCTTGTAGAAATTTCCAATCAACATGGGTTGCGTGTAAGAGAACTTACCGGAACTTCGAGACATTAAAAATAATGTTTTCACACTTTTTAAAACTCTAGCGAGTTCAATTGATATCAACCATGGTACTTTTTCTATGTCTTCACTTTGAAAATTTAAAATCTACCATTTTGGAAGGACATTTGCCTCACAATAATATAAGTGATGTCAAAAGTAGTTTTTGAACCCATGCCCTCTTACGAGGACCAGAACTTGAGTCTTGCGCTTTAGACCACTCGACCATCCTAACTACTTTTTCTAATATCCCGCATTGGTTTGAGAGGGGAATAAAGCATTCCTTATATGATTGTGTAAACGTTTCCCTCAAAGACGCATTTTAAAAGAGGCTGACGACAATACGTAACGGATTAAAATAGATGATATCTACTAGCAGTTGGAGAGAGGAACGAAACAATCCTTATAAGGGTGCGAAAACCTCTCCCTATTAGGTGCGTTTTAAAATTGTGAGACTGATGGCAATACCTAATGGGTCAAAATTGACAATGTATGCTAGCAGTGGGTTTGGACTTTTACAAATGATATCAGAGCTAGTTACTAGGCGATATGCCAGTGAGGACGCTTGGCCCTCAAAAGAGGTTAATAGTGAGATCCCACATTGATTGGATTGGTGAAGAAATATTTCTTACAAGGGTATGAAAACCTCTCCCTAGTAGATGCGGTTTAAAATCGTGAGGCTGACAGTGATACGTAACAAACGAAAGTAGACAATATCTACTAGTGGTTTGCTTTGATTGTAACAAATGATTGGCTACAATACGTAACGGATTAAAATATATAATATCTTCTAGCAGTTGGAGAGAGGAACGAAACAATCCTTATAAGGGTGCGGAAACCTCTCCCTAATAGGTGTGTTTTAAAACTGTGAGACTGATGGCAATACGTAATGGGTCAAAATGGACAATGTATGCTAGCAGTGGGCTTGGACTTTTACAAATGATATCAGAGCTAGTCACCAGACGATATGCCAGTGAGGACGCTTGGCCTTCAAAAGAGGTTGATAGTGAGATCCCACATTGATTGTTTTTGTGAAGAAATATTTCTAACAAGGGTCTTAAAAACCTCTCCCTAGTAGATGCGGTTTAAAACCGTGAGGTTGACAGTGATACGTAACAAACGAAAGCAGACAATATCTAGTAGTGGTTGGCTTGAATTGTAACAAATGATTGCCTACGATACGTAACGGATTAAAATAGATAATATCTACTAGCAGTTGGAGAGAGGAACGAAACAATCCTTATAAGGGTGCAGAAAGCTCTCCCTAATAGGTGCGTTTTAAAACTGTGAGACTGATGGCAATATGTAATGGGTCAAAATGGACAATGTATGCTAGCAGTGGGCTTGGACTTTTACAAATGATATCAGAGCTAGTCACCAAGCGATATGCTAGTAAGAACGTGAGGACGCTTGGCCCTTAGAGGAGGTTAATTGTGAGATCCCACATCGATTGGATTGGTGAAGAAATATTTCTTACAAGGGTCTGAAAAGCTTGACCTAGTAGATGCGGTTTAAAACCGTGAGGGCTTGGATTGTAACAAATGATTGGCTGGAATAGCTCAGTTGATTAGAGCTTGTGGCGGCTGGAATAGCTTGGTTAGAGCGTGTGGCATGTAAGAGAACTAGGGCTTGGATTGTAACAAATGATTGGCTGGAATAGCTCGCGTGTGGCATGTAAGAGAACTTGGTTAGAGCGTGTGGCATGTAAGAGAACTAGGACTTGGATTGTAACAAATGATTGGCTGGAATCGCTCGCGTGTGGCATGTAAGAGAACTTGGTTAGAGCGTGTGGCATGTAAGAGAACTTGGGTAGAGCGTGTGGCATGTAAGAGAACTTGGTTAGAGCATGTGGCATGTAAGAGAACTTGGTTAGAGCGTGTGGCATGTAAGAGAACTAACTGGAAATAATGTTTTGTTTGTTAGAGCGTGTGGCATGTAAGAGAACTAACTGGAAATAATGTTTTGTTGGTTAGAGCGTGTGGCATGTTAGAGAACTAACTGGAAATAATGTTTTGTTGGTTAGAGAATTGGAAATAATGTTTTGTTGGTTAGAGAGTGTGCATGTAAGAGAACTAACTAGAAATAATATTTTGTTGGTTAGAGCGTGTGGCATGTAAGAGAACTAACTGGAAATAATGTTTTGACACTTTTAAAACTCTAGTGAGTTCAATTGATAACAACCAAAAACTTGAGTCTGACGGCTTAGACCATTCGGCCATTCTGACTACTTTCTCTAAGACCCCGCATTGGTTTGAGAGGGAAATAAAGCATTCCTTATATGGGTGAGTAAACGTTTCCCTAAAAGACGCGTTTTAAAACTGTGAGGCTGACGACAATACGTAACGGATTAAAATAGATAATATCTACTAGCGTTTGGACAGAGAAACGAAAGAATCCTTATAAGGGTGCGGAAACCTCTCCCTAATAGGTGCGTTTTAAAACAGTGAGATTTATCTCAATACCTAATGGGTCAAAATGGCCAATGTATGCTAGCAGTGGGCTTGTTCTTTTACAAATGATGTCAGAGCTAGTCACCAGGCGATATGCTAGTGAGGACGCTTGGCCCTCAGAAGAGGTTGATAGTGAAATCCCACATTGATTGGATTGGTGAAGAAAATTTTCTTACATGGGTTTGAAAACCTCTCCCTTGTAGATGCGGTTAAAAACCGTGAGGCTAACAGCGATACGTAACAAACGAAAGCAGACAATATCAACTAGTTGTTGGCATGGATTGTAACAAATGATTGGTTGGAATAGTTCAGTTGGTTAGAGCGTGTGACTGTTAACCATAATGTTGGAGGTTCAAGCCCTCTTTTTAGCGATGGGAATGAAGTAGACATTATAACGATGTTTTGGTGTCCCTTGTAGAAATTTTCAATCAACTTGCGTTTGTGAACGTGGCGTGTAAGAGAACTAACTGGAACTCAAATTTTGAAGTTTTAAAAATAATGTTTCGACACTTTTAAAACTCTAGTGAGTTTAATTGATATCAACCATTGTACTTCTTCTATGTCTTAACTTTGAAAACTTAAAAATCTACCATTTTTGCTTGTAGACATTTTCCTCACAATAATATATGTTGTCAGAAGTGGGATTTGAACCCACGCCCTCTTACAAGAACCAAAACTTGAGTCTGGCGCCTTAGACCACTCAGTCATCCTAACAACTTTTTCTTAGATCCCGCATTGGTTTGAAAGGGGAATGAAGTATTCCTTATATGGGTGTGTAAACATTTCCCTAAAAGACGCGTTTTAAAACTGTGAGGCTGACGACAATACGTAACATATTAAAATAGATAATATCTACTAGCGGTTGGAGAGAGGAACGAAATAATCCTTATAAGGGTGCGGAAACCTCTCCCTAATAGGAGCGTTTTAAAACTGTGAGACTGAATGCAATACCTAATGGGTCAAAATGGATAATGTATGCTAGCAGCGGGCTTGGACTTTTACAAATGATATCAAAGCTAGTCAACAGGCGATATGCTAGTGAGGACGCTTGGCCCTCAGAGGAGGTTGATAGTGAGATCCCACATCGATTGGATTGGTGAAAAAATATTTCTTACAAGGGTCTGAAAACCTCTCCATAGTATACGCAGTTTAAAACCGTGAGGCTGACAGCGATATGTAACAAACGAAAGCAGAGAATATCAACTAGTGGTTGGCTTGGATTGTAACATATGATTGCCTAGAATAGGTTAGTTGGTTAGAGTGTGTGGCTGTTTTAACCACAAGGTCAAAGGTTTAAGCCCTCCTTCCAGTGAAGAGAATGAAGTTAACATTATAACGATGTTTGCTGTCCCTCAACTTTGTTTTCTGAACGTGGCGTGTAAGAGAACTAACTGGAACTTCAAGTAATTCTCAAATTTTGAAGTTTTAAAAATAATGTGAATCCCCACCCACAACTCGGCCATCTTGATTACTTTTTTTGAGATCCCGTACTGGTTTGAGAGAAGAATGAAGCATTCCTTATATGGGTGTGTAAACGTTTCCCTAAAAGACGCGTTTTAAAACTGTGAGGCTGACGACAATACGTAACAGATTTAAATAGATAATATCTACTAGCGGTTGGAGAGAGGAACGAAACAATCCTTATAAGGGTGCGGAAACATCTCCCTAATAGGTGGGTGCGGAAACATCTCCCTAATAGGTGCGTTTTAAAACTGTGAGACTGATGGCAATACCTAATGGGTCAAAATAGAGAATGTATGCTAGCAGTGGGCTTGGACAGTTACAAATGATATCAGAGTTAGTCACTAGGTGATATGCCAGTGAGGACGCTTGGCCCTCTTTAGAGGGTGATAGTGAGATCCCACATTGATTTGGTTGATGAAGAAATATTTCTTACAAGGGTCTGAAAAGCTCGACCTAGTAGATGCGGTTTAAAACCGTGAGGCTTGTAACAAATGTTTGGCTGGAATAGCTCAGTTGGTTAGAGCGTGTGGTTGTTAACCACAAGGGTCGGAGGTTCAAGTTGGCTTGGATTGTAACAAATGATTGGCTGGAATAGCTCAGTTGGTTAGAGCGTGTGGCCCTTAACCACAAGGGTCGGAGGTTCTAGCAATGAGAAATGAAGTAGATATTATAACAATGTTTGGTGTGACCCTAGTAGAAAGGGTCGGAGGTTCTAGCAATGAGAAATGAAGTAGATATTATAACAATGTTTGGTGTGACCCTAGTAGAAACTTTCAATTAACTTGGGTTTGTGAACGTGGCATGTAAGAGAACTAACTGGAAATAATGTTTTGACACTTTTAAAACTCTAGTGAGTTCAATTGATAACAACCATGGTAACTTCATCTATGTCTTAACTTTGAAAACATAAATTCTACCATTTTTGCTTGACATTTGCGTCACAATACTATGAGTGATGTCGAAAAGTGGGATTTGAACCCATGCCCTCTTACAAGGACCAGAACTTGAGTCTGGTGCCTTAGACTACTCGATCATCCTAACTACTTTTTCTAAGATCCCGCATTGGTTTGAGAGGGGAATAAAGCATTTCTTATATGGGTGAGTAAACGTTTCCCTAAAAGACGCGTTTTAAAACTGTGAGGCTGACGACAATACGTAACGGATTAAAATAGATATTATCTACTAGCGTTGGGAGAGAGGAACGAAACAATCCTTATAAGGGTGCGAAAACCTCTCCCTAATAGGTGCATTTTAAAACGGTGAGACTGATCTCAATACCTAATGAGTCAAAATGGACAATGTATGCTAGCAGTGGGCTTGTACTTTTACAAATGATATCAGAGCTAGTCACTAGGCGATATACCAGTGAGGACGTTTGACCCTTAGAAGAGTTTGATAGTGAGATCCCACATTGATTGGATTGGTGAAGAAATATTTCTTACAAGGGTTTGAAAACCTCTCCCTAGTAGATGCGGTTTAAAACCGGGAGGCTGACAACGATACGTAACTAATGAAAGTAGACAATATCAACTAGTAGTTGGCATGGATTGTAACAAATGATTGGCTGGAATAGTTCAGTTGGTAAGAGTATGTGGCTATTAACCACAATGTTAGAGGTTCAAGCCCCCCTTCTAGTGATGAGAATGAGTAGACATTATAACGATGTTTGGTGTACCTAGTTGAAGTTTTTAATCAACTTGGGTTTGTGAACGTGGCATGTAAGAGAACTAACTAGAAATAATGTTGACACTTTTAAAACTGTACTGAGTTCAATAGATATCAACCATTGTACTTCTTCTATGTCTTAACTTTGAAAACTTAAAAATCTACCATTTTTGCTTGACATTTGCCTCACAATAATATGAGTGATGTCAGAAGTGGGATTTGAACCCACGCCCTCTAACGAGGACCAAAACTTGAACCTGATACCTTAGATCACTTGGCCATCCAGACTACTTTTTCTAAGATCTCCCATTGGTTTGAGAGGGGAATAAAGCATTTCTTATATGGGTGTGTAAACGTTTTCCTAAAAGACACATTTTCAAACTGTGAGGCTGACGACAATACGTAAAGAATTAAAATAGATAATATCTACTAGCGTTTGGAGAGAGGAACGAAACAATCCTTATAAGGGTGCGGAAACCTCTCCTTAATAGGTGCGTTTTAAAACGGTGAGACTGATCTCAATACCTAATGGGTCAAAATGGACAATGTATGTTAGCAGTGGGCTTGGACTTTTACAAATGATATGAGAGCTAGTCGCCAGACGATATGCCAGTGAGGACGCTTGGCCCTCGGAACAGGTTGATAGTGAGATCCCACATTGATTGGATTGGTGAAGAAATATTTCTTACAAGGGGTTGAAAACCTCTCCCTAGTAGATGCGGTTTAAAACCGTGAGGTTGACAGCGATACGTAACTAACGAAAGCAGAAAATATCAACTAGTGGTTTGCATATATTGTAACAAATGATTGGCTGGAATAGCTCAGTTGGTTAGAGCGTGTGGCTGTTAACCCACAATGTTGGAGGTTCAAGCCCTCCTTCTAAGCGATGAGAATGAAGTAGACATTATAACGATGTTTGGTGTCCCTTAGTAGAAATTTTCAATCAACATGGATTTGTGAACGTGGCACATAAGAGAACTAACTGGAAATAATGTTTTGACACTTTTACAACTCTAGTGAGTTCTAGATTTTGGCTTGACATTTGCCTCACAATAATATGAGTAATGTTAGAAGTGGGATATGAGAACCCACGCCCTCTATCGAGGACCAGAACTTGAGTCTGGCGCCTTAGATTTGTTGGCCATCCTGACTACTTTTTCTAAGATCCCGCATTTATTTGAGAGGGGAATAAAACATTCCTTATATGGGTGTGTAAACGTTTCCCTAACATACGCGTTTTAAAACTGTGAGGCGGACGACAATACGTAACGGATTAAAATAGATAATATCAACTAGTGTTTGGAGAGAGGAACGAAACAATCCTTATAAGGGTAGAGAAAGCTCTCCGTAATAGATGCAGTTTACGAAAGCAGACAATATCAACTACTAGTTGGCATGGATTGTAACAAATGATTGGCTGGAATAACTCAGTTGGTTAGAGCGTGTGGCCGTTAACCACAAAGTTTATTTTGTGGGGAGACTATACAAGTGTAAGTCCATGAAAGAATTAATAACAATGCATATAAAATTGATCTTCCCGGATAATTTTTAGTACATATGGGATCGTGATTAAATTATGACCACTAACTCTTTAGTGGGCATTTGAAGAATTGAAAGTTTCTTTTGTGGGGAGACTATAAAAGTTTAAGTCCATGAAAGAATTAATAACAATGCATATAAAATTGATCTTCCCGGATAATTTTTAGTACATATGGGATCGTGATTAAATTATGACCACTAACTCTTTAGTGGGCATTTGAAGAATTGAAAGTTTCTTTTGTGGGGAGACTATAAAAGTTTCTTTTGTGGGGAGACTAAACTACCCACAAATTATTATGCAAAAGGTAGAGTGTGAATGAATGAAATTGAGATTTCAAATGGAGTGACTCAATTTAGAAAAATGAATTGAGATTTAAAATGGAGTGACTGAATTTAGAAAAAGGTTTCAAATCTTGCTTCAGATCATCGATCTTCAGAGGCAACCTAATTCTAGCCAATACTAGCCTTCTCTCTTGGTTGATTCGAATTTTGTATAAAAAGGGATTAATTTCTTTGATTCAAGGGTTCTTGCTCCTACGAAAGCTTGGATCGTTGGGCACATCCAAGAGGGGATGACCGTTATTAAGTCCATGAAAGATATGAAAGAATTAATAACAATGCATATAAAATTGATCTTTCCGGATAATTTTTAGTACATATGGGATCATGATTAAATTATGACCACTAACTTCTTTAGTGGGCATTTGAAGAATTGAAAGTTTCTTTTGTGGGGAGACTATAACTACCCACAAATTATTATGCAAAAGGTAGAGTGTGAATGAATGAAATTAAGATTTCAAATGGAGACTTTCACCCTTAGAAATCCGAGCATCATCTTTGTTATTTCTAAGTTTCAAGTAATTCTTGTTGTAGATTGCATCTGAGTCATTTGATCAAGCCTTAATCAAGTTCAATTGTGGTGTGACTCAATTTAGAAAAAGATTCCAAATCTTGCTTCAGATCATTGATCTTCAGAGGCAACCTAATTCTAGCCTTCTCTCTTGGTTGATCCGAATTTTGTATAAGAAGGGATTAATTTATTTGATTCAAGGGTTCTTGCTTCTACGAAAGCTTGATCGTTGGGCTGAGGATTAGGGTTGTTTTATCTTATAGTCTTACAAATAACAACAGACATAGAAACTAACCACAAATATGACAAATTAGTTAAACTAAATCGCTAAAAATACTCTAACTATTAGAAGAGACAACATAATCAAATTCTTCTAACAATCCCTCCCTTGAACTTATTCTTCTTTGTCAAGAATTAGTTCAAGTTAGAAAAAGTCTGCACACCAAGTTCTTCACGCAACTTCTGAAATGCTTCTAATTTGAGAGGCTTTGTCAACAAATCAGCAAGTTGATTTTGGGTACCACAAAATAATAAATTAACGGTTTCTTCTTTTGTAAGATCTCTAAGAAAGTGAAATCTTACTCTTATGTGTTATCACACATTAACTTTGTTCCTACTATTTCAGAGTGACCAATATCTTTGAGTATCTTCCACATCCAGAAAGCTTGACATGCACAGGCACTAGCAGCAACAAACTCAGCTTCGGTGGTTGATAAGGTGACTATAGGCTGCTTACGAGAAGACCAAGCAACAAGTCATCCGCACATCATAAACACATAGCCTGAAGTACTCTTAATATCTTCCATTTCTCCGACATAGTCACTATCAGTAAATCCAATTAAATCACTCATTTCTATAAAATACACCATAATCTACCGTACCTTTCAAGTACCATAAAACCCTTTTAGCTGATGAAAAATGTTGTTGTGTTGGACATGCCATAAAATGACGAATCAAAATTACAAGAAACATGAGATTAGGACCAGTAGCTGTGAGATGCATTAGACTTCCTACTATTTGTTTATACAAAGTTACATCTACTTTTGCACCATTTTCATCTTTGCCAATTTTCTGTCCTCCCTTCCTCTTGATGAAGAGTGTCTGCTCACTGGAACTGCTTTCGAATCTTTCCAAAGTAGGATTCTATTCGATTAAACCGGGTTCTAGGCGCTTGTTTTAATCCGTAGAAAGCCTTTTGGAGTTTGTACACCATCTCCTCACTTCTTTTTTTCTCATAGCCTTTTGGTTGTTCAACAAAAATATCTTCTTTTAACTGGCCCTATAGAAAAGCATATTTGACATCAAACTCATAGAGTTTCTAACCTTTCTGGGCTGAAAAAGCAATGATTATTATCACAGTATCCATTCTGGCCACATATGCGCACTTCCTTATAATCAATTCCATGCTATTGTGTGTAGCCTTTTACCACCAATCTTACTTTATATATATCAACTTCTCCAAACTCATTTAGCTTGGTCTTAAAAATCCATTTCACTTTAGCCGGTAGAACCACCAAGTTTCATGTTTAATTTTTTTCAATGGATTGATTTCTTCATTCATAGTCAATCTCCATTTTAGACTTTTGACGGCTTTCTCAAAATTCACCAGATCTGAAATCATCAAGAAGGTCATATTTTCTTCGTCCTCTTTAGATAAGCCTTCACTAGAATTATAATATGCTAACCATACAAGTGGATGTCCATTTCTCCCCTCCCTTATTGTCAAATCTGGTGCAACAACTACTGGAAAATTGTTTTCAACAACCGGTTCAATTGTTTCAACAATTGGTTCAGTCGTTTCTTCCGTGATTTCTCCTTCTTCAATTGTGTTCTCATCAATTTCAATATTTTCTCCCCAGTTCAATTTTATTTCATCTTCAAAATTATTCCAATCTCATTCATGATCTTCCTCGAAAGCTACATTATCACTTACTATAATCTTATTTGTAGCTAGATCAAACATTTTATAACCTTTGGATTCGCTGTTGACTCCAAATAAAACACATTTTACACTTTTATCTTAAAGTTTGATTCTCTTACCATGTGGAATATGAACATGTCTCACACATCCAAAAACTTCGAAATAATCTACTAATGGTTTCTCTCCGCTCTAGGCCTCTTTTGGTGTCATGTCTTTTACTACGAGTGATTAATCAATTCAAAATGTGAATCGTCCACCTGACTGCTTCAAGCTAGAAATTTTTAGGCACTTTCTTCTCTGTCAGCATAGCTCTTACCAAGTTCATCACGGTGCGATTTTTGCCTTCGACCACTCCATTTTGCTGTGGGGTATAGGTTATGGTCAATTGTCTCCCCACTCCATGCTATCTGCAAAAATTGTTGAATTCTCCTCCTCTATCTATCCTTAAACATTTTATATGTATTCCAATTTTCTTTTCCATCCTTATTTTTAAACATTTACATTTAAACTTAATATTATTCTTTTTCTTTAGTTTAATTATTTTTATTTATTTTTTTATTTGTTTGTTATTTTCTTTTGGGCTATTATATACCTATAAAAGAAACTTTCGTCCTCGAAAATATTTTAATCTTGGAATAACTCGAGTCCTTGTTCTAAGAGTTCTTTGTTAAATCTTGAAGTACAACTAAAGAAATTTTTTTAACAAGTACGCCCTTATCGATATGAGTCATAAACATTTATTTGCATGTATAAATCTTGTATAAGCATCTTGTCACTTGTATTCATAAAAACCCTTGATTTCTTATAAACTGTCTTGAGGGGTAGTTTCGTACTTTTTCGTTTGTTTCGGATTCCAAAGTTGTCCTAATCCCCTTAAATCTTTCATACTTACCCTTAATATCATAAATGAGTCTCATATAATTTTCTATAGTATTTTGAGTCTTCTAAGATCTTGAAAACGTCATAGAATTTTCATAAGGGCCTTTTGGTCATTTATAACCCCAAATCTTGGTTTAATTCCTCGACATATTCCAATGGCTTTATAACTTTGTATAATGCTTTTAAACCATGACATAAGGCTCCTCATCAATTTTCACGCTATTTAGAGATCACTTTGGTCATAAGCCAGTGGTACATAATAGGGACATTTTAGTCATTTTACACCTACCCTTGGTTTAGCCCCTTGTCAAAATCTAATGCTCATAAAATTCATACATAACCTTCTCGTGTCATATTGATTCTTCCCTAAAATTTCACGGGCAACAAAACTCATTTAGTAGGTTTGTGGCTCAGGCGCTTCATTGAAATCAATGTTCATGTGGACTCTAAAGTTGGCAAACTTAATCTTAATCCCAAGATCCTTACTTTTTTTTCATGATGATCCCATCAATTAGATCAATAGTTTTACTAGTTTCCTGCATTATATTGTTCTCTAAGTATAATTCTCTAAACTTTGCTAAAGGTTCAATAATTGACCTCTTTGCCCATACATCCTCAAAGTCTCGTTTTAACAATCTTCCTATAACCATAACGAAAAAGCACCACAATCCTTTTTTTTTTTTTTTTTATTCCTTTGTAATACCAAGGAGGGAGCTTAACAAAGTTCTTTTCTAAAAATTGGTATTATATAAGCATAGTGGATATCCTTAGATGCCATAAAACTTGAGATACTTAAAAATCAACTTAAAATGACAGTCATGAAAACTTAACTATGGTAAAATACCTTTTAACCAGGTTGACATTGTTAGGAAAAATTTATCGATAATTTTCTACAACAATTTGTTTATGTTTGAATTTCTGCAATAAATTCGTGTAGGGGTATAAGAAAGATTACCACAAAACGTCTAGTTGATTTAGACAATGTCCTACCTCTCCAATCCTCGTGTATCCCCCACCCAAGTCTATCTTAAATCATGTTTTCTTAAATTTAAGGTATCTTGAAAATCTCATACGGTAGTCCCTCTCCATATACCTCTAAAATTTTGACCATGATCGTAATGCCTCAATACTTTTAAATCACCTCATAACTTTCATACTTGCGGTTGTATTTTTTTAAAAATCTTCAATTCGTATTAAGGTAGGAAAGCTCAGCTTCCATTAAAGGCACTTATGTCATTCCCCAATCAATTTAAGTATACAAAGTTTTCAACTTTTATGGTCTTTAACTCAATTTTTTTTTCAAGTGGTAGGCTCAAATCACTTCTTTTTTTTTTTTGGTTCATAATGATTCTTTAATTTCATATTTACATACTTCATAGTGAAAAAATTTATTTCGATACTACCATCTTTAATACCTATAGCATACTATAAGATATTGACATCTATCAAGCTTCCTGGATCATTTTCATTTCATTTGAAATTACTTACTCATTAGTATACGTTGGTAAATTCCTTTCCATCTCTGTGGTCATAACACTGTGTAATTTATTTTTGTTCGAGACGTCTAACTAAAACATATGACCTTCCTTAGCAAAATCATTTTCATGCATACACTATGAAATAGCCAAAAAAAAAATATATATATTAAACAAATAAAAATAATTTAAAAAAAAAAGATTACGTTCTAAGAAACCTTCCCCACTTCTCTCCCATAACCTCTCATCTCTTCCCCAATTATCTCTCCTAACCTCTTATGCCAAAAATATGACAGCAAAATGAAACAGAAAAACAAAAATGTCAGATTTGAGAAAAAGAAAATAGTCTCCACTTTAGCTCAAATTTAGGTGGAGAGAGATCTGGTCGTTTTGTTAAGGTATATATTAAATCTTCTCTTTTTTTATCCTAATTTCATTTTTTAAAAATTACAACCAATGATATTTGAGATCTTCTTAATTGTTAGAATTATTTAGGTTGTCAATAATTCTATATGAATTATAGTAAAAGAATAGTCAAATGATTCCATGAAATTAAAAACCAAAAATATAACTATATACCAAATCAAAAGAAAGATAAAGGAAATACGGAGAGAAGACTAAAAAAATCGAAGGAAAGAAGAATGAAATACAAATAGAAATCCAGAATATGACTAACAGAATAGAAGAAAACAAGAAGGGGAAAATAGTATTAGAAAAGAAAATATCTGTAAATGTTAAAGGGTATTAAACATAGAAAAAGAAAAAAGAATATCCATAAAATGTTGAAGGGTATTAAATGGTTTGTATGAAAATAATACTATAACAAACATATAAATATTTCAAGACTTAACTCATGTAGAGACTCTAACGTTCGCATGAAGTATAACACATGGACCAATGTAAATTAGAGAAACAATTTTGTGAAATTTCAAACTTGAAACTGATGTCATGGACTCTCATAGGTTTACTTGGATTTCAATGGAAAAAATCAAACTTTCATTAAGGATAACTTTGTGACATCAGCCAAGCTAATCAGGTAAGTGGCCTTACTATCGACATGGTTATATTTGATGTTGACACGTTCCCTGTGGTTCTGCACGTGTGATATATATTGATATGTGGGAATTGTTTATGGATCAATATGCTTATGACTTGATATGTGTATGTTATAATATGTGAATTATATGATAATACTTACGGTACGATGTGTTGAATGATATGTTTGCGATAGTATACGAGAAGGATGCACTAAACCCTAATGTAATGATAGGATTAAGATATGTTCATGAAACATTGTGGTTAGGTAACGTATCGAAGTGCTATGGACATGAGAGACAGATAAAAAGGATATGGTCACGATCGATTGATAAAAGAATATGGTTAGGTTATGGGTAGAAATGGATAAGATTATGATCGATTGATAGAACGATAGCATTAGGATATGTTTCTGTAATGATATGACTAAGGTACGTTCATGTAACGATATGACTGTGATAGATATAAGAATGTTAAGGCTATGATAAGTTAGGGAACGATATGACTGCAAAGTGTTTACAATATGATATGTTTATGTTGTGATATGATATGAAAATGGTATGAGATATGTTATAGTAAGAGATATGTGATAAATTGACATGTTTATGATATGATATATTGTGATGCAATATATTATGGTATGATATGTATATGATGAAAATAGTTCTGTTTGGAAGCATGGAATATTATGATATGATATATTTATTTAATTTGAATGATATGGTATGTTTGACATGCAAAACGACGAACTAGCATGAAATACAACCCCGGCGTATGCATGAAAGATATGATAAACGAAATGTGAAATGATATGAAAAACGATATGATATGTACGGAACGCTAGCGGGGTTGTATTAAATGATAATGAAAATGGAAAAATGTTGGGATCTCATGCATTATTGTGTGCTCACGCATAGGGGGATACCCCTTACCCTTCAGGATAGTACAAACACGTATGTTACGAGGCATGAAAACAATCATTATGGTTATCATAATGTTGCAATGACCAAGTAGAAGAACGATCATTATGTTTATCATAATGCTACGATGGTCAGACAAGAAAAAGATCATTATGTTTAACGTAATGCTACCGTGACGGTTACTAGTTCTAACGAGTGTCCGGCCTAAGGAGCTTCTAGAGTATGCTCGCCCGACAAGGAAAGTGGCCCAGCAGTGTGCGAACTGACTGGTGAGTCCATACTCTCACGTATGGGCTGAGTGTAGAGTATATGGTACACATCCAAGTTACCCGTTAGGACAGTACCGTAGGAAAATAGATTGAAATGACAGGTCTCATCATTGCATTCGCATGTTCTTGCATTTAACCCTCAATAGTGGGGTCACTTACTGAGTATTTCTTTAAATACTCAAGCCACGTGGTACCTCTATTTCAGGTTAAGGAAAGATTTTCCTATACTGCTGACGACGACATCGCAACTCGAGACAATGGCATTTGAATAAGGTAGTCGTATATATTTTCTTAGACATAGGCTAGAATAGGATGTTTTTAATTTAAACGTTTATTTATTTTATTTAGTCTTTTGTTATATCGTTTTTAAAGATGTTTTCAAAACACGTAAGTTCATGACTATGTTTTAAGATGAAGGTGATGTTTTATGAAAGTTGAAATGAAGTATTTCCGCATTCAATGTTCTTGATATGTATATAATGGCAACCTTAAATTAAGTAGAAAGTTTTGGGTCGTTACACACTAACATTTAGTAGCTTACTAAAACTATAACTCCCCATTCACAGTACCAACCTCGCTAAATCTAAACATCATCATTACATCAATTTACAATCACATTCCATGCAAGGTAAAACATAACATATTCTACATTATAATAAATATAGAATTAAGCCAACAATAACGCAGTGAACTATAATACAATCAATGGTGTAAAAATTTAATAATGAGTTATATTTTATAATGACCAGGCAGTAACAACATATGCAATCAACGATATTCTATTTTCTTATCTTATGCAAGACATACCTGACGGAGATTGGGAATCGACGGTGGGACCATGAAACATGTCAAGCCACATCATAGCCTAGTCTACAAAATCTAAAACCTAGAGCTCTGATACCAATTGTAACGACCCTAAATTTCTACTTACCTAGAGTCGCTACCGTCATCATCATCTAAACTCGTATGCGGAATTAAACATTTAAAACCTTCATCATAAAACATAACCTTCATCTTAAAATATAGTCATGGACTTATGTGTTTTGAAAACACCTTTAAAACGACACGACAAAAGACTAAAGAAAATAAGTAAACCTTTAAATTAAAAACATCCTATTCTAGCCTAAGTCTATGAAAATAAACGTGACTACCCTATGCATGTTTCATGGTCTCAAGTTGTGATGCCGTTGTCAGTCGTACAGAGACACATTGATGTGTAGGGACCTATCATTTAAAATGATCATAGGGTGGCCTCTAGTCTCGGACAAATTGGATGTGTAGTATGTCCCTACACATGACCCACACGTGCAAGTGTGAATCTCCAGGGTTCTCGCACACCCCCTGGACCCTCTTTGGTTAAGCTAATTTGTAACGACGTCCGGAGGTCAGCAAAACCCCATAGTGTCGGCAGAACCCCAAGTCAACCTATGTGAACCTATGACATCAATTTCAAATTCAATTCTCTATATTATACCATGCTTCATATGTTATACTGAGATTTTTGTTAAAGATTTAATGTTCTATTATTATTATTGTTTTTCAGAAGATATAATTAATGTATTCTCTAATTTTTGTTGCGTCTCTATTTCAAAAGTCAATTCCTTTTCATGGTCTATAATCTGTAATTCTTATTCTTAAAAATTAAGTTGATTTGTCAGTAAAAATTACCAATCTTATTATTCTGTTGCTTAAATTATACCTATAATAATATCAATTTCATATCTACCATTTTTTCTTTTGTCTATGTTTTCTCTGTTTTTCTTTTAATTCTGTTAATAAATATCTTTGTCAATTTTTAATCCATTCTTAAATTGGACAGACAATAAAATACTCCAATTTTTCTTCCATATTTAGTCAGGTAACAAAATCTCACCAAATCTTTACTTTTACTCGGTATATTATTGGCCAATTTTGTCGATGAATTCTTACTTCCAAATCTTTTTTTTTTCTTTTTTTTTTCTCTCCCTGCCTAGTTCTGTTTTGCCACTATTAACATGTATTACCAATTTTTACTTCCAACTCATTCATTGAATGATCTTGAAGGATTAATTTTCTCCAAAAGCAACCACATGGTACGTTTTGTTATTATTATTATTATTTTTTTTTTTGACAAAAACCTTCCAAATAAATGAATTTAAATTTATATTAACTTAAATAGGTCTATCCGTTCTTTAATTTTGTGTTTAATTTTGTGTTTATTAAGTTATTTTTTAAATTAGTAAATTTATAAAACACAAAATTCAATTTTGTGTCCAAAAAAAATTTCTAAATTTAAAAAAAGAAATTCAAATTTTATGGATATATTAGAGGTATAATTGAAAATTTAGAACTTTTCTAAATGGATAATTTAGGCCTCATTCATTACCACTTTTTAAGTTTATAAACACTATTTTGACCAAATTCCTTTATTTTATCATCCACTTAAGAACATGTTTTCAAAATATAAATCCAAACCCAATTTTGAAAAATATTTTATTTTTCTAGAGAAAACAAGCATTAAATTTCAAGAAGACATAAAATGAAATGACTATCGATACGTTATAACGAGTCGTTTTTGCAGGATTTCTATAATTTCATGTTGGATTTTGATATGGACTCATTAGCCACGAATACAACGACAAATAGTGTTGAATCAAATAGAATTGATTCATTTGAAGTAAGAAAGAACTCTCCATATCTTAGTTTGAATGTATACAAACCCAGAGGTAAAAGAGACTTGGAAGCTTTGATGAATGGCCCAATTAAGCAAAAACTCACTATTATCCCACCAAATGTCATGTACGTACCAATAAACTACATTTTCTTTAAATAAAATAATAATCATTAAAATTTGTTCCGATTATAATTGAAAAATATTAAAAAATAAAACTTAAATTTAATTTAATTAATTACCTTAAATCTTACCGTTATTAGCCTAAAAAACTAAAATATAAATTTTGTATTTACACATGGGTTGGTCAATCCCACGTCTTCCAATTTTTGAAGGGAGATTTTATGAAGCCAAGGATTAAGGACGCTGGTTCCAAGCCATGGCCAACCATTCTGTTGTTGCAGGGCGGACCGGTGAGCGCCCTGCCTTTTCCAATTATTTATTTATAATTTTTTTATTTTGTAAGAAAATGGCTAAAATATTGAAAAATAGGGTGGCTCGGGAATTGGGTTAGGGAACTTCCTAGAAATCGGGCCGTTGAACTCGAACTTGAAGCCGAGAAACTCAACATGGCTTCAAAAAGCAGACCTTTTGTTTGTGGTCAACTCTGCTTCATTTCAATTTTCGTCATTTTAGCTATGTGGAGAGTGGAGGTGAATTTGCGAAAGGCGATGTGGAGGCGGCAACCGACATGACGATTTTGCTGGCTGAGGTTTCGAACGACATCGGCCTACGGAACGCTCCTTTGTACATCTTTGCGGAGTCTTACGGTGGTAAATTCGCCGTCACTCTGGCTTTGTCCCTCCTTCGGGCCATCCAAGCTTGCAATTTGACCCTTAATCTCCGAGGTACTTTTATGTTTACTCTTTTTTTTATAAAAAATTTCAAATATAAATTACGAATTATAACATTTTTATATATAAAAAACAAAAAATCATATTATTACTATGATATGTTTAACATGATCACATTGTAACAATATAGAATCAATAATTTAAATACACGACTCTTGATTTTGTTTGGCAGGAGTTGCCCTCACAAGATTACATTGTTCGTATTCTCATTGTCTCAATTTCATCAAAAAAATTTATCAATTTCCTCGATATGTCTGACTAAACACACAAAGTCTGGCTGTGATACCAACTGTCACGGTCCTACTTTTTCAACCCCATGGCATCGTGATCTTGCCACGCTCACGATCAGCCTTAAGGTGAATTAAGTTCCATATATATTTTTCGCCCAAGGTCTGTGGCTTCATCGAACCTTAGGCGCGGTTTGTCTTCACCAATCGAACATCGCTTGTGTGAAATCCAAGCTTATTCGACCACACAAGTCGCCTACGCGTGCATGTTAAATCGTCTGCGACACAACCGACTTACCTCTACACTAGGCCAAGTCATTTAGCTCGACCTTGCGTCTACTTGGGGCCAAGGTCTCTCAATTCAACGTCGAGTCTCATCTTGTTATCTCGATCCTCATAATAATGGCCCATATGTCTTGAGCCATCTCGAGTCTCGGGGTGTTGTCGACCCATCTGAGTTCTATCAAGCCATTGGCCCTCATGTGCCCGTGCCATATCATTTATGTATACCATACCGGATAGCGGGTGTATGTAGCAACCTCTGACACGTGGGCTGGGGCGCAATACTGGAATACTTGTGCCGCTCAGTACTGTTCTTGAAAAACCCATTTCAAAGGAAGTCGCATGAGATACTCGTCTCGGCACACTCACCTATACTGTGACACACGTATGTGCCACAGGGTAGCTCGCTTAGGCAACAAGGCTCAGGGTGGTTGAGAGTTGACACCATGGTACATTTTTAGCAATTTTCAATCTTTCAGGCATAGACATGATTTTAGTGAACGGTCATACGGGTCATGGAGCGTCCATCCAGTGTCTGATTGACACCAAATCTGGCGAGCATTCATATTTCATATGGACGGACTTAAATCCAGAACCGCATGACCAAATTCCTTTAGGAACCCTAACATTCGAGGTTAAGGCTCGGGACCCTACCCGCCCCTTCAACAAGCCTATCTTTGCCACTCTTGTCTATTCGATGTCCCTATCTTGCTTATGTTTCAACTTTTCTTCAATGCCCACTCTGTGCGGTGTGTTAGATGATGCACAGGCCTCCTCGGTCGCATCATGGCACTCGTCTAGACCCTCGTGTTGTCGGACGGGAGCAACTTGAGGGTCGCTGCTTCTCTTGTCGCAATGTGAGGGTAACCAAGTCTCTTCATAGTTAGGTTGTGACACCCTCTTACACATCTGGAAAACGAGAACAAGAACATGAACACAACAGGCCGAGTGAAGGTCAAGCGGGTTCTGTTGAGAGCCATTCGATTGTTTTGCCACTGCCACCTACATTGTCCTCTCGACAACTTTGGGATCATGAGTTGAGCAATGGGAGTTGGCCACGACGTGATTTCCGTTTGCAATTTGGAGCTGTATGTCTCATCAAGGTTCTTTTGTTGTTTTTCTAGTTGAAGTTAGTAGGATGCAAAGTAAATAAAATAAAATAAATAGTAAAATATACAAATGTAAACGGTAAACAAATGATGAATGGTGATTCTATAATTCTATTTAGAATTAATGGAATTTACTTTCCGGTGAAGTTATTGTAATTATCTTTTTTTAACTTAAACTTGTTAAATTTTACAGGATTGGGAGATCACCAACAATTTGAGGATTGACATGCATGGATATGAAACTCGAGTTGCAGCTCAATAAAGCAAGAAGTTTCTTCTGCGTTGAACTGTGTAGCTGGTTTAGAAGGTGTCTTCATTTTTAATGCCGCTAGATTTTTTAGCTTATACAATTTAGATTTGGTCTTTTAACAAACTGCATGTATAGAAGTTGTTCTTAGTAGTTTGCAGAGTTGACATACCTTAGTAGTTTGCAGAGTTGACGTACCTTAAATCTTTAGTGATTTTAGTAGTTTCTTCGAGTTGGATATTATATTTTTACAAAATTATCTGTCAATCTAAGATAAAAGATTTAGAATTTTATTTTTGAATTTGATTTCTACACTAGACCAATAAAATGATATCGTCGACGGATTGCATTTCACCTGCACAAAGATGTTTGAAAACAGCTTGACAGATGATGAACCCAAATGGGATCGAGTAAGGACGAGAATTTGTTGTATATGTTGCCATAGGCATATTGATACTTTGTTGTATAGGTAATTCCACTCAACTT
This sequence comes from Cucurbita ficifolia, assembly GCA_033971965.1. Classification (NCBI taxonomy): domain Eukaryota; kingdom Viridiplantae; phylum Streptophyta; class Magnoliopsida; order Cucurbitales; family Cucurbitaceae; genus Cucurbita; species Cucurbita ficifolia. The sequence continues at coordinate 6,784,438 of CM066981.1, forward strand.
TCAGTCTATTTTTGTGTGCTTTTCTTTGGTCCTAACTTTCACTTAACTTTACATTTTCTCTCATTTACAAATTGTAGATGTGGGTATTGTGCACGTGTTCAAAATGTGCTAATGAGTTGGTCGAGGCTCGAGAAAAGTGTCTGATGTGTTGTGTGCCTATTCTAGAAGTGTTTCGTGTTTACTTCCTATGATGACTTAGACGACAGTAAAGAAAAATGAGATTACTACTTATTCATTCATCTTCATCCTCTTGTTCCGTCCAACTACCCTACTAATTCTTCTCATCCTGATTTCTATACATATAAAACTGATTTGTGGGATGACAGACGAATGAAATAATAATGTAATCTCTGTTATTTATTAATCTGGCCATAATAAGTGTGTTGAGTGGATTTAGTGTAAACAGAAGAATGATCAAGAAGCATAAACAATTGGAGTTTCAAGTGATAATATTATTGTGTATTCAACTTGACTTTTATATCGTTACAAATAAAAACACAAATAGAAATTATCCCAAATATGACAAATTAGTTAAACTAAATAGCTAAAATACTCTAACTATCAGAAGAGACGATGACAGTATTTGACATAATCAAATTCTTCTAACAATCCCTTCCTTGAACTTATTATTCTTTGTCAAGAATTAGTTTAAGTTAGAAAAACTTTGCATACCAAGTTCTTCCAACAAAATAATAAATGAATGGTTCCTTACTTTGTAAGATCTCTAAGAAAGTGAAATCTTACTCTTATCTGTTTGGAACGCCCATGTAGAATTGGATTTTTGGATAACTTAATAGTTTAAGAATTATCACACATTAGCTTTGTTCCTTCAATTTGAGAGGGACCAATCTCTTTGAGTATCCTCCTCATCCAAACAGCTTGACATGCACAGGCACTAGCAGCAACAAATCCAACTTCTGTGGTTGATAAGGTAACTATAAACTGTTTACAAGAAAACCAGGCTACAACTCCTCCGCTCATCATAAACACATAGGCTGAAGTACTCTTAATATCTTCCATGTCTCTGGAATAGTCACTATCAGTCAATCCAATTAAATCACTAACTTCTCCCTTTTTATAAAATACACCATAATCTACGGTACCTTTCAGGTACCTTAAAACCCTTTTAGCTGCTTCAGTTAGGGTACATAGAATTTTTTCTACAATTTTCTTGTCTGACATATCTTCTCAATTGCTTCTATTCTTGTTGAAGATTATCATCACTCTTGCAAAATAATGTGATACTTTCATCCTTCTTCGATCTCTAGGATCTCAAATTGTCTCCTTAATGCATTAAGAAGAGATTTCTTCACTTTTTGGTTTCCATCAAACTTTTACTTCATTGAGTCTCAAACAATCTTGGCTGTGCGCGATTCAAGATTTGTTCAAAGACAGTATGATCAAATGCCTGGAAGAGGTAATGCTTTACTTGGTGATCTTTGAGCCTAGCATCATCAAGGTGACCCTTTTGTGCCTTAGTCAGCATTGTTCCTTCCAATGGTTCTAAGAAATCAATCTCTACCACATTCCATAAACCCTTTGCTCTGAGCAAATGTTCCATCAGCTCACTCCAATGATCATAGTGACCATCGAAGTGAGGGATCTTCATTAATGTTTTTCCTTTACTCATACTCCTATATTTGATCACTAAAAAATTGCTACTCTACACAGCCTAGTGGTGGCTCTAATATCTACAAAGCCTAATGATGGCTCTGATACCAATTAAAAGGTTTTGATAGAAGAATGATTAAGCGAGAAACATAAACGATTGGAGTTTCAACGGATAACATTATTGAATACTGAACTTGATTTTTATAGCCTTACAAATAACAACATAATTAGAAACGAACAACAAATATGGAAAATTAGTCAAACTAAATAGGTAAAAATACTCTAACTATAAAAAAAAGATAACGATATTTGACCGATCAAATTCTTCTAACATTTAGGTACTTACTACCACTCTCCGAGCAAAAGGACCTTCCAATTTTCCTATTTCTAGTATTGAATCTTAATGAAGTTTACTTTTCTAACCAACTTCTTTGACAACCGTTGTTTATATGAATAAAGTTGTGCTATAATGGTAGTTTGGCTAGATTTTTTTTTCTCTCAAACTCTCGATTATTGTATTAAAAGGAAAATTATATTTTTATTAAAAGAATCAAATATTAATGAGAATGTGAATCATATTGGGAAAGCCTCAATCATCCCTCCTATTTTGCTCATTACAATTTATACCCACTCGTCTCAAACAAAAATGTTTCTTTCATAATGATTAAGGTATTTAGTCTTTTCTTTAACGTTGGAGGTTCAAATTCCTATCATATTTGTTATTATAAAAATATATTATTCCTTTGTACGGTTCTTTTCCCATTTTTAAAAATTGAGTGTAAGTGTATATATGAGAAGTGTAGAAAGGGATAAAGACCACAATCCCAGACCCTAATCATGACATTAAAATAGACCCCGAGCTCGTCCACAACCTGTTCAAAATGTGAATCCTCGACATCCTTTAATAATCTCTAAATTTTAGCCGGTTGTATTTAGTCCTCATATTTTATTTAGGCTTCTTTTAATAACCATTTGGTTTTTTATTTCAAAAAAGTAACTTTAAAAATACTACTTTTAAAACTAAGCCCTATTTTCATTCTCTCAATCTCATCCAAAATTTTATCAATTGTTTCGATATTTTTGTTTTCGGAATGATAAACGAAAAAAATACTCATAAACTATGAAGTTGATTTCAATTATATCCCGATATAATAGTTAAAATAAAACATCTCAAAGATCGAGAGTATAATCGAAACCAACCTCATATTTCAGGAGTATTCTTTTATTATTTATCCTTAATACAATAATTTTTGTCTAAAAATTTTACAATTTTCTTGGGGCCCTCTTCTCAAAGATGTCTCACGAATCGATGACATAACGCTGCAGAATAAAAAAAGTTAATATTTTTCACTTTTTTTTATAAAAAAATAATAAAGAAATAAAATATATTCTTTAAATATAAAAGTTATATGTAATAAAAGCTGTCTTTTGAAAAATAGTTTAGCGTTGAAGATCAAGCAGCAAATTAAAAACGGGCTGTACGAAAATGCAACTCTTTCATAGAATGATCTTGAGGAATTAATTTTCTTCAATAGCAACCGGGTGGAAACTTCTATTATTATTATTATTATTATTTAATTTTTTTTTTTTTTTTTTTTTGGAAAAATCCTTCCCAACCAATGAAATTTAAATTTATATCTATATCAACTTAAATACGTCTGTAGAGTCTTTATTTATTATTTTTTTTTTAAAAATTATTTTCCCCGAGGAATTTCTTTATTTTATCATCCACTTAAGAACATGTTTTAAAATTTTAAAACTAGTTTTTAAAAAAAAATTATTTTTATCGAGAAAACAAACATTCGATTTTAAAAAGACAAAACGAAATGATTATCGATACATTATAACGAGTCGTTTTTGCAGGATTTCTATAACTTCATGTTGGATTTTGAAATGGACTCATTAGCCATGACTACAACGACAAGTAGTGTGGAATCAAATAGAATGGATTCATTTGAAGTACGAAAGAACTCTCCATATCTTAGTTTGAATGTATACAAACCCGGAGGTAAAGGAGACTTGGAAGCTTTGATGAATGGTCCAATTAAGCAAAAACTCACTATTATCCCACCAAATGTCTCAGTCCCAATAAACTCCATTTTCTTTAAGTAAAATAATAATCAATGAAATGGTTCGAGTTATAATTGAAAAATCTTAAAACATAAAAATTAAATTAAATATCTAAATTTGGAGATTAAATATTACCATTATTAGCCTAAAAAACTAAAACATAAATTTTGTATGTATAGATGTGGAGGTCAATCCGACACAATCTTCCAATTTTGTACGGAGATTTATGAACACAAGTATCAACGAGGTGTATTTTTTAACCAAAATATTTTTTAATATTTTTATTTGTTGATTATTTTTTGCTTCATAATATAACATTCAATTATTTTCTAATATTTTTAAAATAAAAAAGGTTGATGAGTTATTGGCTAAAGGTGTTAATGTGATGGTCTATAATGGCCAAGTAAATTATTATTATTATTTTTTTAAATTGATAATTTCAACAAAAACAAAAAATATTTTGAAATGATAAAAATTGTAATATTCTCTTAGATTTATAGTTTACTTTTTTTACCGGTCAATCTTATTTGTTAAACCAAGGGAACGGAATCGTGGATTAATAAGCTCAAGTAATTTCTTTTTCTAAGTGATTTATGGTTATTGACCTAAACATAAACGGTTTCCTATAAAAAAAAAAATATATATATATGGATGCTTAAATTCTTAATTTTTGCTAATTTTTTTTTTGAATTTAGGAGGGAAGGGCTAAAGGCATTTATAAGCCATCCAGGAGAGAACGACTTTATTTTGTGGAAATGAAAAGCACACTGACGGTTTCACTAAGTCGCATAAGAACTTGCACTTCTATTGGATCCTTGGCGCGGACCATTTTGTAAGCTATATATTTATATATAAACTTTATTCTATTTATAATTTTTTAAGAATTTACGCTTTTTAATTATATGATTACAAATGTAGGTTCCCGTGGATCAACTGTGTGTGACATTAATTATGGTGGACGCAATCACACTCTCACCAACTTCTTGATGTAGTTGTTTTTCGTAGAGACGAGAAAAAATACCTATTTACTTTTTTAGATATAAGAAAATATGTTTAATTATAGATAAGAAGAAAGAAAGAACGAATGAATTATATATATATAACGTTTAATTTAGAGATATTTCATATTTGGTTAAGGATTTAAAATAATTGATGTCCTTTTAAAAAATACATAAAATAATCAATATCATATTTTCATGTTTTCATGGAATAAAAAAGTTTTATTTCCTTAAATCATTTCATATAAGTAATGTCACAGTTTGTCCAACTATTTATAGATTAATAATAATAAAATATGTATCATATTGTATATTAGTATAATTACAAACTTTTCCAAACTATTTAAATTACTTAATAAAATAATTTTCTCTAATATCGTATATTAGTATAATTATGTATCATAATGTCATATTGTATATCATATTTTCAACTATTTTATTTGAAATAGCCACAATGTTGCTTGTTCTAATCTACCGTTTCTAGTAGAGCACCATATTTGCAGAGTAGGAGATATCAAGGTGAAGTTTTTGTCTTCTTTTACGCAATTGATTTCGCTCTCAAACTCACTTACTTTACAATGTCGTCCAAGGTAGAATTCATCCCATTTATTTAAATAAAGAAAAAAATCAATCAATATTACATTATTTTTCTTGTTGTTTATATGTATACTAGTTTGTGAAGCTTCTATTCACTATGGTTGAGTTACATTGATTTGGTCGTACATATTTTTTAAATTCTTCAAATGAAAAAAATTATCTCTGTAAGCATTCTAACACAATTTCCACATGTTTCATTTCTACAGTATTGATTGATACTCAAATTATTGGAATGCTATTACTTTTAGGCTTAGTCTTATTGGTGAAAAGTTTCTATATCATTCTAGAGTTGTGGATTCACCTCCTTCGGATGATTTCAAGACATTTTATTACAATAAAACACTTAATCATTTCAATTATAGACCTGAAAGCTACACAACATTCCCACAAAGATATATAGTCAACTTCAAGTACTTGGGTGGCGCTAATTCAAGTGCTCCAATTTTTGCTTATCTGGGTGCTGAAGCACCAATAGATTATGATTTAAATGCTATTCGGTTTCTAATGGATAATGTCATTCCATTTAATGCTCTTCTAGTTTATATTGAGGTAATGTCTAACACAAACGAATTTTTAATCTATATTTATTGTTTTAAAGTTTCTAAAGATCGTTTGTCATAGTAACAATATCGGTACTAAGGAAAATCAGTACCATTTAGATCTAGAGATGAAGCATTGAGAAATGTGATTGCAGATTGTGCAAATATTCTTATGCATGTAAAAAAAAGAGCTTCACGCTAATTATTCCACCGTGATTGTTATTGGTGGATCATATGGAGGAAGTGAGTAGTTTCTTACACATGTAAATGTTTTTTTTTTTTTTACACCAATCCTTTATTTTGATGATATTACACCATATAATAGATATTTTCTCGGCGCCAATCCTAAATTGTCGGGGGTGCTATCGATGGCTATTTGCTCGCGTTTAAGGGCAAATCCTCAAAGCTGCCTTCCCTTTTCGATATCTTAATATTCTTCTTGGAAGCAGTGCTCGGACATGAATGTCGAAGAAAGAGAGATTACAACATTGTACATATGGGATTAAAATCGAAACCCTAATTTCGAAACCCTAGTTCGGTCGTTTGAAAAAATTGAGTCGTAATTGATAATTTTTTGACAATTTTTTTAGGAACATTGAAACTCGATGATTTCGAGTCTTATGATTGGCAGCGAACACCCAAAAATGGTTTCGCTCGTGGCAAGTTTTTGTTCGGCTGACGTCAGGGTGCCATCGACGACTATTTGCTTGCGTTCTATGGCACTTCCAAAAATCTGCCTTCTCTTTCCAATATCATAATATTCCCCTAGGAAGCAGTGCTCAAACTTGAATATCGTAGAAAGAGAGCTTATAGCACTGCACGTACGGGATTAAAATAGAAACCCTAATTTTGAAACCCTGATTGGGCCATTTTGAAAAAAATCTGAGTCGCATTCGATAACTTTTCGAAAATTTTGTGAGGAACGATGAAACTGGACGATTTCGATGCTTACGATCGGCAGTCAACAACTAATTGTTTCGCTCTGGACCAGTTTTCGTTCGACTGAAGTCAGGAGGCAATCAGCGGCTATTTGCTCGCGTTTTAGGGTAGTTCCAAAAGGTTGCATTCTCTTTCAGTATCTTAATATTCCCCTGGGAAGCAATGCTCGAACTTGAATGTCGAAGAAGGAGAGCCTATAGCACTGTACGTATGGAATTAAAGCTGAAACCCTAATTTGAAAACCCTAGTTGGGCCGTTTGAAAAATACTGAGTTATAGTTGATAATTTTTCAAAACTTTTGTGAGGAACATTGAAACTCGACGATTTCGACACTTACGATTGACAGACAACACCCAAAAAAAAAATCACTCTTGGCCAATTTTCATTCAACCAACGTCGGGGGGCCATTGACGGCTATTTGCTCGCATTCTAGAGCAATTTTGAAAAACTTCCTTCTCTTTAAACCGAAACCCTAATTTGGAAACCCAGGTTGGGCCGTTTGAAAAAACTGATTCTCAGTCGTTAATTTTTAGATAAGTTTGTGAGGAACGTTGAAAATTGATGATTTCAACGCTAATGATTGGCAGCCAGCACCCAAAAATTGTTTCAGTTCCGGCTAGCATTCGTTCAACTGACGTTGGGGTGCCTTGGTAGCTATTTGCTCGCGTTCTAGGGAAGTTTCAAAAAACTACCTTCTCTTTTCGATATCTTAATATTCCACTGGGAAGTAGTGCTCGGGTTTGAATGTCGAAGAAAGAGAAACTATAGCTCTGTACGTACGAGATTAAAACTGAAACCCTAATTTGGAAGCCCTTTTTGGACTGTTTGAAAAAGACGGAGTTGCAGTTGATAATATTTTGACAATTTTGTTAGGAACGTTGGAACTCGACGATTACGACGCTTACGATTAGAAGCTAGCACCCAAAAATTGTTTCTCTCCCGATCAATTTTCGTTCAATAGACATCGGGGTACCATCGGCGGCCATTTGCTTGTGTTCTAGAGTAGTTTCTAAAAGCTTTCTTCTCTTAATGATATCTAAATATAACATTGGGATTCAAGGCTCGGGCTTGAACGTCGAAGAAAGACAGACTATAACATTGTAAGTACGAGAAAAACTGAAACCCTAATTTTAAAACCCTAGTTTGGCCGTTTGAAAAAAAAATCTGAGTGGCAGTCAATAATATTTTGACATTTTGTGAGGAACGTTGAAACTTGACGATTTTGACGATTGCGATTGACAACCACCACCCAAAAATGATTTCGCTCACGACTAGTTTTGTTCGAGCGACATCGCGGTGCCATCGGCTATTTGCTAGCGTTCTAGGGTAGTTTTAAAAAAGCTGCCTTCTTTTTCCAATATCTTAACATTCCCTTGGTATGTAGTGCTCAGACTTGAATGTCGAAGAAAGAGAGCCTATAGCACTGTACATATGGAATTAAAATCGAAACCCTAATTTAGAAACCTTAGTTGGGCCGTTTGAAAAAAATTTATTCGTAGTCGATAATATTTAGAAATTTTGTGAGAAACCTTGAAACTTGACAATTTTGACACTTACGATCAGCAGCCAGCATCCAAAAATAGTTTCGCTCCCAGCTAGATTTCGTTCGACTGATGTCGGGGGGCCATCAGCAACTATTTGCTTGTGTTCTAGGACTGTTTCGAAAAGCTACTTTCTCTTTCCGATATCTTAATATTCCCTTTGGATGCAGTTCTCGGACTTGAATGTCTAAGAAAGACAGCCTATAGCCCATGTTGAGTGGTACTCGATAATTTTTTGAAAATTTTGTAAGGAACGTTGAAACTCGATCATTTCGACTCTTACGATCGAGAGCCTGCACTCAAAATTTGTTTCGCTCCCAGCTAGTTATTAGGGTGACCGACGTCGTTGTGCCATCAGCGACTATTTTCTCGTATTCTCTTTTCGATATCATAATATTCCCCTAGGAAGTAGTGCTCGGATTGAATGTCGAAGAAAGAGAGCCTATAACAATGTAAGTAAGGGATTAAAACCGAAACCGTAATTGGAAAATCCTATTTGGGTCGTAAAATTGAATCGCAGTCGGTAATTTTTTGGAAATTTTGTGATTTACATTGAAACTCGACGATTTCGACACTTACGATCGGTAGGCAACACCCAAAATTTGTTTCGCTCCCAGATAGTTTTCGTTCGATTGACTTCAGGGTACCATCGACAAGTATTTGCTCGAGTTCTAGGCTAGTTCTGAACAACTACTTTCTTTTTTCGATATCTTAATATTCCTCTAGGAAGTAGTGATTGGACTTCAATGTTGAAGAAATTGAGCTTATTGCACTGTACGTACAAGATTAAAATCGAAATCCTAATTTGAAAATCCTTGTTGGGCCATAAAATTGAGTCGCAGTCGATGATTTTTTGACAATTTTGTGAGTTACTTTAAAACTCGACGATTTTGACACTTACGATCAGCAGCCAGCACCCAAAAGTGGTTTCGCTCCTGGCCAGTTTATGTTCGACCGATTTCGGGGTGCCATCGGTGGGTATTTGCTCGCATTCTAGGGTAGTTTCGAACAACTACTTTCTCTTTTTGATATCTTAATATTCCTTTAGGAAGTATTACTTGAACTTGAATTTGAAGAAAGAGAGACTACAGGACTGTACGTAAGAGATTAAAACCGAAACATTAATTTGGAAACTCTGGTTGGGTCGTTTGAAAAAAATTGAGTCGCAGTTGATAATTTTTCGACAATGTTGTGAGAAACGTTAAAACTCGATGATTTCAACTATTACAATCAGCAGTTAGTACCTAAAATTGTTTCGCTCTGAGCTAGCTTTTATTCGATCAACGTTAGGGTGCCATCGGCTGCAATTTGCTCGCGTTCTAAGGCAGTTTTTAAAAGCTACCTTCTCTTTTCGATAACTTAATATTCCCCTAAGAAGTAGTGCCAAGACTTGAATGTCGAAGAAAGAGAGCCTATAGCAAAATACGTATAGGATTAAAACCGAAACCGTAATTTGGAAACTCTTGTTGGGCCGTTTGAAAAAAACTATGTCGTAGTTCAAAATTTTTCGACAATTTGGTGATTAGCGTTGGAACTCGATTATTTCGAAGCTTATATTGGCAGCCAGCACCCAAAAATGGTTTCGCTCCCAACTAGTGACAATTTGGTGACGTTGTAGTGCCAACGGCGGCCATTTACTCGCATTTTAGGGCAATTCTGAAAGGCTACCTTCTCTTTTCGATATCCTCATACTCTACTGGGAAGCAATGCACAGACTTGAATGTCGAAAAAAGAGGGCCTATAACACTGTTGGGCCATTTGAAAAAACCGAAACCCTAATATGGAAACCTTTCTTGAGCAATTTTAAAAAAACTTAGTCGCAATCAATAAATTTTTTACAATATTGTGAGGAATGTACCTGATATAGCTACGTGGAGAGTGGAGGTAAATTTGCAAAAGGCGATGTGGAGGCGGCGACCGACATGACGACTTTACTGGCTGAGGTTTGGAACGACACTATCGGCCTACGGAAAACTCCTTTGTACATCTTTGCGGAGTCTTACGGTGGAAAATTCGCCGTTACTTTGGCTTTGTCCCTTTTTCGGGCCATCCAAATTGGAAATTTGACTCTTAATCTATGAGGTATTTTTATTTTTACTTTTTTTTTATAAGTTAGGAATTATAATTTTTTTTATATGTAAAAAATATAATATTACAACTGTGATTTGTTTAATTGTAATAATATAGAATCAATAATTTAAATACACGACTCTCCATTTTGTTTGATAGGAGTTTCTCTAGGAAATAGTTGGATGTCTCCAGAAGATTACACTGTTTTTATTCTCATTCTCTCAATCACATCTAAAAATTTTATCAATTTTTTCGATATTTTCGTTTTCAGACTGATAAACGAAAAAAATACTCGTAAACTATGAAGTTGATTTCAATTATATCTTGATCTAAGAGTTAAAATGAAACATCTCAAAACTCGAGAGTATAACTGAAACCAACCTCATATTTCAAGAGTATTCTTTTATTATTTATCCTTAACACAATAATCTTTGTCTAAAAATTTTAGTCTTCTTGGAGCCCTCTTCTCAAAGATCTCTCACCAATCGACAACATGACGGTGCAAGAATCAAATAGGTTAATATTTTTCACTTTTTTTTATATAAAAAACAATAAAGAAGTGCAATATATTCTATCAACATAAAAGTTATATGTAATGAAAGCGGTCTTGAAAAACAGTTTACCGTTGAAGATCGAGCAGAAAATTAAAAATGGGTTGTACAAAAATGCAACTCTTTCATGGAATGATCTTGAAGGATTAATTTTCTCCAATAGCAACCATGTGGTACGTTTTTATTATTATTATAATTATTATTTTGACAAAATCCTTCCAAACCAATGAAATTTATATTTATATTAATTTAAATGGGTGGATCAGAGTCTTTATTTATTTATTTTTGTTTATTAAGTTATCTTTTAAATTAGTAAATTTATAAAACACGTCCGAACAAATTTCTAAAAAGTTCTAAATTCATGGATAATTAAGCGTATAATTTAAAATTTAGAGCTTTTCTAAATGGGTAATTTAGGCCTCCTTCATAACCATTTAATTTTTTAAGTTTATAAAAATTATTTTAACCTACAAATTCCTTTATTTTATCATCCACTTAAAAACATGTTTTCAAAATCTAAACTGAGTTTCTCGAGAAAACGAACATTAGATTTCAAAAAGACATAAAACGAAATGATTATCGATACGTTATAACGAGTCGTTTTTGTAGGATTTCTATAACTTCATGTTGGATTTTGAAATGGACTCATTAGCCATGACTACAACGATAAGTAGTGTGGAATCAAATAGAATTGATTCATTTGAAGTAAGAAAGAACTCTCCATATCTTAGTTTGAATGTATACAAACCCGGAGGTAAAGGAGACTTGGAATCTTTGATGAATGACCTAATTAAGCAAAAACTCACTATTATCCCACCAAATGTCACGTACGTACCAATAAAACCTATTTTATTTAAATAAAACAATAATCATTAAAATTGATTCAGTTATAATTGAAAATTTGTAAAACATAAAAATTAAATTAATTATCTAAATTGGGAGATTAAATCTTACCATTATTAGCCTAAAAAACTATAATATAAATTTTGTATCTATAGATGGGTAGGTCAATCCGACTGTCTGCCAATTTGTTTCTGGAGATTTTATGAAGCCAAGGATCAACGAGGTGTATTTTTTTTACCAAACTATTTTTAATATTTATATTTGTGGATTATTTTTTGCTTCATAATATAACATTCAATTATTTCCTAATATTTTTGTGCTATTTAGAATTAATGCAATTTACTTTTGGGTGAAGTTATTGTGGATATGCAACTCGAGTTTCAACGCTCAATAAAGCAAAAAATTTCTTCTGCGTTGAACCGAGCAGCTTGTTCAGAATTTTTGTCTTCATTGATAATGTTGTATTCTCAGTTTATACAATTTAGATTTGGTCTTTTAACAAACGGCCTTTATGGAAACTATTCTTAGTTTGAGAGTTGACATACCTTAAATCTTTAGTGATTTATTAGTTTCTCTCTTTATTGGTGTTGGATATTATATTTTTTCAAAATTATCGGTCAATCTAAGATACAAGATTTAGAATTTTTTTTCTTAATATTTTTTCGTGCCCTGGATCAATAAAATGATATCGTTGACTTATTGCATTTCATCTGCATAAAGATGTTTGAAGATAGCATGCCAGATGATGAACCAAAATGGGATCGAGTAAGGAAGGAAATTTTTGTATATGTTGTGATAGGCATATTGATGTTTTGTTGTACATGTAATTCCACTGGACTTTCAGTTTATTTTTGTGTGTTTTTCTTTGGTCACAACTTTCACTTAACTTTACATTTTCTTTCATTTACAACTTGTAGATGTGGGCACATGTGCACGTTTTCAAAATGTGCCAACGAGTTGGTCGAGGATCGAGAAAACTGTCTGATGTGTTGTGTGCCCATTCTAGAAGTGATTCATGCTTACTCCCTATGTTGCTTCTCCCTAGTCATCTTGGGTTTAGAACTTTGAGATATTCTCCAAATTTGAAGTTTCAAAAATCTTCTTTTGACCATTTTAAATCTCTAGTGAGTTCAATTGATATCCACAATGGTACTTTTTCCATGACTTAACTTTGAAAAGTTAAAATCTTATCATTTGATGAAATAGTGATATTTTCAACCCAATTGCTGCTAAACACTAATAGATATTATCCACTTTGGCTCGCTATCAGCCTCACAATTATATAAAGTTCTTAGAAGTGGTATTTGAACCCACGCCACATCTTACGAGGACTAGAACTAAGTCTGGCACCTTAAACCATTAAGTCATCCTAACAACTTATTGTGGGATCTCGCATTGGTTTGAGAGGGGAATGAAGCATTCCTTAATAGGGTGTGTAAATGTCTCCTTAGTAGACGTGTTTTAAAACTGTGAGGCTGACGGCGATACGTAACAGACAAAAATAGGCAATATCTACTAGTAGTTGGAGAGAGGAACGAAACAATCCTTATAAGGGTGCGAAGACCTCTTCCTAATAGGTGTGTTTTAAAATTGTGAGGGTGATGACAATTCCTATGGGCCAAAATGGACAATGTTTGCTAGCAGTGAGCTTGGACTTTTACAAATGATATCAGAGCTAATCACCAGGGGGAATGTGCTAGTGAGGACGCTGGACACTTAGAAAGGGTGGATTGTGAGATCCCACATTGATTTGAGAGGGGAAGAATCATTTCTTACAAGGGTCTAAAAACCTCTCCCTAATAGATGCGGTTTAAAACCATGAGTCTAACGACGATACGTAACGAATGAAAGCGGACAATATCTACTAGTAGTGGGCTTGGATTGTAACAAATGATTGTTGGGATAGCTCAGTTAGTTAGAGAGTGTGGCTATTAACCACAAGCTCAAAGTCTTGTACTTGATATGCTAGGGTACCAGATTCTTTGTTCTTGTTGTAAGTACTTAGGCCCTCTTGTTCTTAGTTCTTGTCCTTAGAACTGATCTTGATCCATGTTTTAGTCCTTGATCTTTCTCTTGTTCTTGGTACTTTCTAGCTTCTTGTTATGTTCTTGATTCGTTCTCCAATACACTCCCCCTAGGATTGACTGCACTAGACATGCACCTGACAATCCTGTGTCCAAAACTTCATGCGCTCAAAGCGGCATAGTCTGATACTGCATCACGGGCTTTCCCTATAATACAGTCTGCTTAACCTACGCTCAAGGCTTCATGTGTTCCAAGCGATGTAGTCTAATACTACATCAAGGGCTTGCCCAACCTACGCTCAAGGCTTCATGCGTTCCAAGCAGCGTAGTCTAAGTCATGAGCATGCTGTACCATGGGAGGTCTTAGGAGGTTCTTGATTCTTGGTTAAGGTAACTTACTCTCTTCTTGTTCCTCTGTGGCCCTAGACTACTCCCCATGATAGACCATAAAGGTCACTTGCTCGGTGCATACTTAAACATGGCATCCTGCAAATCTTTTGGGTACCCATAACTTGGTGCAGGGCATCTCTTCAAGGTGAGAGAAACTTGAGGCCAAACATGACATCCTGCAAGGGAAACATGGTGCAGGGCCTCCCACCTAGAAGAGGAATTCTTGGGCCTCATAAAGCACCGCTTGGTGGGAGGTCATGGGTCACTTTGGACATGACTAGAGTATTACCTAGCATTCTTGAGTTTCTGAGTTTGGGGACCTTGGTCTCTCGTCCTTGAGTGGTACCTAGCATTCTTCTTACTTGGGTAGTTGTAAAGCTTGTGTGATGTTGTTCTTTATTCTCAATCTTGTAAGTTTCTAAGGTCCTTAATTCCTTGAGGCATAAGTTGTAACTTGTATTTGTAACTATATGAACCCATCTTAGCGTGAGTTGGTCTAGAAGGTCATAGATTCCTAGGGAGTTCTTTAGAGGGTTCTAGAAAAGTCTTGATTCTTGTGGTGTTTTCCTTCAGGTGTTTCTTGGGTCCTAACTTGGTTTAGGTTCCAAACTTGCTCTAATAAACTTGAAACCTCAAACATATATTCATGTCCTTTATAATAGACCTAAGAAGTACCAAATCATTTGGAGCACTTAGACCTTCTAGGGGCATTTTGGTCATTTTACACCTAATTCTTCGTTTTGCTACTTAACATGTTCCAATGGCTTCAAGCTTTACCACATCATCAAACACCATAAAATAAGATCTACTATAGAGTTTCATAGCACTTTGAGGTCATCTAGGTCATGAACCGTGACTAGATATCCTTAGGGGCATTATGGTCATTTTGTACCATTTCTTGGTTCTCCTACTTATCCTTATCCAATTACCACCAAATTTCATATATAGCCTTAACATGCTATAATATGCTCAGCATTAAAATTTCATAGGCAGCAGAGTTAATCTAGTGGGTTATCTTAACGTTACCTAATTCCCGAGCAATTTGTTCGGTTGAAGGCCTTAACTCCCGGTTCCTAGGGTTTTTCTTTTATGTATCCTTAGTTCATACTTGGTTTAGGGTTCATATGGAAATCTAAGTGATTCCTACAAGTATTTCTTAACAAAAAGTCCAAGGTGGCTACTTACCTTGTTGTCGACGTTCGGGACCTCCGTTCTTGAGCTTCCGGTACCCGAATTACCTCAAATTTCCTTCCACAGACTCCTTATTGTGTCTAGTTTCTGGAACCATAAACTGTTTCATGAGAACCAGTCTAAAAAAGAGTTAAAATTAAGAAAAATTAAGGAAAGGTCGAGTTTTGGGTTGACATGGCCTATTCAACTGAACCGACCATGTCGTCGTCTTCTTCCAACAGACAGGAATAGGACGTGGGTGACCGTTCGCGCCGCCGTTTGAAACTTGCCCTCCTTAGCTTCGATCATGCTGTTTCACCCCTCGAATTCTTCACGAAACGTAAAGAGAGTGTTACAAGGAAGAGCTAGGGATTGATTTCGTACCTCTTCGTGGATTATAGCCTAAGATATTCGCTTCCAAAGTTCGTCCAAAATATGATTTCTCGCCAGAGTAAAAACAGAGGATTTCTTATTGGTAGCCAATTCTAGAGGTTTTCAAGGCTCTATTTCTTCATGGAATGTCTTCCTTATTCTTCCCTCAAGCTTAAGAAATTTGTTTGGAGGAACGACTTTGAGTGTGGGACCTTAAGTTTGAGAAACCACTCTCGGTCTGCAAGTTACCCGACACCTCCGATTTTCGATCTCTTGGGTATCTTATTTTACGATGTTTCAGCTCTCGATTACTTCAGCAAGGTTACTCAACTTCTTCCTCTGAGGCTAAAGGAATCCTTAATTTGAAGGAAAAGAGGCCGTAGATAGGAATTCGACACTTACCCCAAATTTGAGCCCGAAACGGTTTTCTTCAATTGGTAACCTTCCTAAGGTTATTTCTCTTCGTAGTCATCTATGGAAACATTCCTTGGAGGTGCAGAAACTTATTGGGATCATCCTTGCTCGACGAATTCTCGTGTATCTTCGGATTGGAATTTTGAGTTTTCCTTGAAGCTCTTTAATGGTGGATTGGATTGGGGGAATGGTTTCTGGTACTTTCAGCACTCTATTTCTTCAAAGAACTTGTGGGTAACCTTGTTTAGAAACTATAGGAACAAGTTTGAAGGGAAATGGTGGGGAATTGCTCTCGAATTTGGAAGAAATCGAGAGTAGGAGACCCAAAATCTAAACGCTTATTGCCAACGACCGGTAGCTCGACCTTGCTCGATTCTTGTTCCAAAATATTTCTCCAACTTCAGAATTTTTAGGGGAAACTTAAACTGATATTGAGAGCTCTAGAATGGTCGTGAATTGGCAGTTGGATTTTTAAGAAAATCCGTCGAAAATATCTACTATGATTAGAGCCTCACGGACCTTGGTTTTGAATCCTAGCCGTTGGATGTGATGATCCATGAGTTTTCTAGAATATATCCAATTTTGGAAGAGATCCAACGGTTGAGAGTCGAGATTCGAAGGATTTTGTGCAGAAGGCACTATGAAGGTTCTGATTTTATAGAAGAATGGCAAATCCGTAATTATAATTAACTTCAGGGTTATTTTGGTAATTTGCCACTTCTCGAATAATTTATTATTATTTTCCAAAAAATCCATAATTTTCCTAAAACTTCTTCGTTCCTTGTTGGTCATTTTTGCCTCTTGAGAATCTTTAAATTCTTTCTAGATAAGGAATTAAAAATCTGGAAAGATCCTTGATAATTGGAAAATGACATTTTCATCTTTTTCGCTTAGGCTTTCATTTCCAATCCTTCTCCAAAGGCCTTGAGTCCTTAAAAGTAATTCTTAGGGTATGAAAATGACTTGCTTAAGACCCTTGTCTTTGCTTAATCCTCTTAATTTCCTTCTTTGGATCCTTTGGGTCTTATACGGGTGGCTTGACTTCAATTTTTGGGTGTTACAATTCAACCACATGAACCCTCATAATTTAGGATAGTTCTATATGCTCATAGTTACTAACATGCTTAAATAAATGAATTTTCAAGTCTAATTTATAAATATAACTCAAACATAAACTTCAATTAACTTTATACAAACCCTTTGCAATCTAACATGCTTTAACACGTTAAACTCGTCAATTCAACAATATAATAAATATAAATTAAATATCAATCCATAAACGTATTTAATCGGTAAACAATACTTAAATGGAAAAATCCAAATAGTTACTTACCACCATCTAAATTTGATTCAAACTATTTTTCTCTTTTAAATTTTCCAAAATCTTCCAATTAGTTTCTAAAATAAAAATTTATAATAGTTGCAATTAACTCAAAAAATGGTAAAACAAAGATGTCAAAGTGAATCAAAATAGATAAAAATAGTCCAACTGGTCTAATTCAATTCAACCAACAACACTAACGCCTTCTTTTTCATATCATCAAGCTCGATTCTATCCTTAATTGACGCCTTCACCAAAAGTATAGTTCTCATCAAGATGAATTTAATGAGATAATAATAAAAAAAAATCATTGACTCTACAAGTAGAATTTTATGGAGTACATTTTAGAAGATAAAAATAACCTAAAATTATTTTTGAAAGACTAAAATCCTAACTAAAATTAATTTTTCTAATTTCTTAAAGTTGGATTTTATTGAGAGTCTTAGAAGCTCCATTTCCAAATGAGATAGAAGGAAAAAATGGTGGGTGAATTCCTAAGGATTCAAGAACCATATAAAAGAAAATAATGAAAAATAAAAAAATACTATTAAAAATTTTAATTCACATCCTTTTCCTTTAGAATTGTTTCAAAAATTCATTTTAAATAATTTTTTTAGAAAACCCAAAAAAGTAGCAATCTCCCTTCCACACAAAATTTTGTCACCCAATGTCATGGAAAAATAACTTGTTTAGAATAGGGCACAAGAACTAGACTTTTTTCACGTGACTCAGGTCACTATATTTTTAGTAGATCAAACATCCTAGGATCGTGACCGACAATTAGTTACGTAGACTTTTGTGCTCCCAGAAATTGGATTAGCCTTAAAAATCTAGTCCCAAGCGACGTAGAAATATGAGATGTGATTTAAACTGCCTAGATACCCTAAGAACCATGTAAATCTCCACTACGCCTAAGAAAATTTAAGACAGCTTACAAGTCCATTAACAAGGTGAACAATGTCACTAAAGCCCGACCACCTCCTATTCCCTCTCCACCTCAGTAGCACTATTCAACAACTTAGATCGAACCTATAGTGCCCCAACCAAGTGGTAGGCACTTAGGAACCCGTGCCATTGAGCTTGACTAAGTTAAATAGGATAACATATCGAGGCTACTTGAGGAGTTACTATTGTGTGTAGAAATGGTTGAGAGTGATTCCGTAAACCCGTCCTAAGAGGACAAGGTATTATATGAATTTTTTGGCTCATGACGAGTGCCACTACTGTATGAGAAAATGATTAGGGCTCCCTAAACACGCTCACTACATTCTAACAAGCATGTAGGGCCACTTCTCCATAACCTTACATAGATGTGTTTAGACAAAGACACTATACTGTGTATGAAATATGATGAGGTTGCACCTTAACGATACCACCTATTCACTATTGTGACAATGCAAGCGGACTAATTCTGAGGAATTAAAAGTTAGTTCACCCTAGAGATGAGATACACCGTCGGTGACCAGTAGATCCACATTGCAAAAATTAGTTCACAATAATATGAGTTACACCCTCTTACGAGGACCAAAACTTGAATCTAGCGCCTTAGACCACTTAGCCATCTTGACTGATTATTGTAAGATCTAACATTGTTTTGAAAATTTTAAATCTCTAGCGAGTTTAATTGATATCCACCATGGTACTTTTTCCATGACTACAAAGTTCTTATCATACTAGGTCATCCCATCCTAACTGCTTATTGTGAGATCTCGCATTTGTTTGAGAGTAGAATGAAACAGTCCTTATAAGGGTAAGGGTGTGTAAATGCCTCCCTAGTACGCTGACGATGATACGTTATAGACGAAAATAGACAATATCTCACAATTATATAAAGTTGTTGAAGTTTAGATTTGAATTTGAACCCACACCCTCTTACAAGGACTAGATCTCAATTTTGGCACCTTAGACCACTTAGCAATCCTAACTACATATTGTGAAATCTCGCACTGGTTTGAGAGGGGAATTAAACATTCCTTATAAGGGTGTATAAACGTCTCTCTAGTATGTTGGCTTTTTGGCCATTAATCTCATGTTAATTAATTTTAATTAATTAATTGACTAATGTTTTGATGATAACAAACCTACTTTTAATTATTAATTATTTTCAGTATTTTGAACAGTCCATAGTATAAGGTTGGGAATAACGATTTCAATGACTTTTCAATTACTCAAATCAGAACTAAAACAAAGAAATTACAGTCGAGACAACATACCCGACGGATGATGTGGCAGCAAAATCAAAATGATTGACAAATCAAAGTATATCAAAGTATGACTTTTATAATTTTGGAAGAGTAACAAAGGGTGGAGTTTTTTTTCTCTTATTACTATATTTCTAAATAAACTAATTTATACATAATATAAATTTGAATCTAACCGTTACTCACATTGATTTTTATTATTACTATATTATATTATTATATTATAATATTTTGAAATTTTGGTGGTTACTCACATCGTTTTTATTATTATTATATTATTATATTTATAATAAATTTTGAATTTGTCATTTGAGGTTACTCCCAAATTTTTTATTATTTTTTATATTATATTATTATTATATTAAAAATACAATAAAAATGAATTTGTAAAATTTTCTTATTTATTTACTTTTAATCTCCACCTTCCATTACTCCTAACATAATCCAATGGTCAATATTAATTCATACTTTTTGCCATTTTTCTTCTCTATATAAACTCATCAACTTCCCCACATTTAAAAAACACACAACTTCTATAATTCTTCAATCCTCAATTGTTCAAAGCCTCCATTGTTTGTTGCTCTCCAAGCTTTCAAGTTTATTTCTCTTCATCTTATTGTTGAGAGGGATTTTTATTGTATTGTGAGGAAATAGTTGTGAGTGCTCCAAATTGTAAATCTACTCTTTTAGAGAGTTGTGGTGTGTTCAGACCAAAATTCAAATACTTGTATCGGTTTGATCCTGCGCCATGGAAAAGATTGAGTTTGCTCTTGAACTCGTAAAAAGAGTGGTGTAGCGGTTTGGCTCTAATCCGTGGAAAGAGTCGAGATAGTTCGTTATTCAAATTCCCAAGAGGCGCTTGGGGAGTGGAGTAGGTCGAGTTTGACCGAACCACTATAAAACTATAATATTTTCTAACTCTTTCCTATTTAATTTCAAAATTATTATTGTGATTTATTGCATGTTTTAGTTGATTATTGTTTTGACTTAAATTATTTTGTTCTAGTAATTATCATCTTCACTTATTTGTAAAAAGTTTCATAATTAGAAAAATTAATCACCTTTAAATACTTTTATCGTTAAAACCGTATTCACCCCCTCTAGGGTTGCCATACCGATCCAACATAGTAGACGCGTTTTAAAACTGTGAGGCTGACGGCGATATATAACAGACGAAAAAAGACAATATCTACTAGCGGTTGGAGAGAGGAACGAAACAATCCTTATAATGATCTCTAATATCATTCCTATGAACATCACGTAAACACTCCAACATCAATAGGGGAGAAGGTTTCAAGCCCAGTGAAAAACTTCAAAGAGCCATTGAAATGGTAATGGAGAGACGAGAAAATAGAATTCGTCTAACGTGAAGGTGAAGTTACTGATAGTGCGATGACTGCCAATCGCCTTCTTGACCAAAAGGTTCTCACAAATGATTCTAGTGATTACTTGTGGTACATTACCCGCTAAACTTTTTTTGTTTATCCTTTCCCAAATCTTTCTTAATTAATCTTAATAATACTGATTAGGCTAATCCTATCGTCAACTTCCATCTTACTAGATCTGATCCACTGTTTGGCAGGAATGTAAAACTACGTGTTAAGACCAGTGACCACATACTTCATGCATTCTTGAACGGGAGACATATTAGTAAACTCACTACTCTTAGTGTTGTAAATTGTCATAAGTTTTTTTTATTTGATTTAGTTATTTGGATTAGATTTGATTTGGTTATTTGGATTAGATTTGATTGAAGTATATATTGGTATTAGACATCAGAATTTGATATTGGGATTTGGGAGAGTTTTGAGTGTCACATTGTATTTCTTGAGTGACATATTTGTGAGAGTCTTTGTAGTGTGATAGTGAGGTATTCACTTGTAACACTTTGTTTATTAGTGATTGGTTACTACCCGTGAATGTAGGGGAACTTCTTCTCTCCGAACCACGTAAATATCTTCGAGTTTCTTTGTGTAATTCCGCTCATTGGTGTTGTGAGTACATTTGTTCTGCTTTCGGCGCACAACAAATGGTATCAGAGCCTGATCGTAGTATTTGGGGTATTGTGAAAGTTTTGGCCTCATCGACCACTAGACGTGCTCACAATCGTACTTATTTTCTTGAAAATCAATTTTCAAGAATTGTGGTTTTTTAGTTACATCCAGATTACCTATTACAAATTGTAGAGTCATCTAGAATTAAATCACGGCGTGGATCAAGATTTTTTGAGTTCTAATTTCGAAGTAGAGAAATTTTATGGATCCAATAATTTTGGTGTTTGACAAGGCGAAGTTAGCGATTTGTTGGTCATGCAAGATCTTGATGCTTCTCTCCAAGAGGTGGGACTGGATCTAGAATGGGAACCCTTCTGATTTCCAAGATCAGGGATATACCGAAGGTGCAGAGCTTATTGATTCCGTCTTTGATGTCGTTCGCAAGGAGGCTGAGAACTGTGCTTGTTTGCAAGGGTTTGTGGTAGCTGGATTGTATTGGGTTTGCAGGCTAGCTCAATATAATTATGGAGGAAAATTTTGTAACTTAGGGTTCTTGTGTTGGGGGTTGATTCGCATGGAGAACGGTGTGAGATCTGGGCGTCAGTCGGGGGTTTTGGTGAAGACTTGGAACTCGTCCGATTGCTTAATTGTTAGAAAGAAAGAGGATGGATTAGGGGCGCCGGTTCTTCGGCCTCACGCTTGCTTCATGCGAAGAAGGAGACGAAGAAGCCGAGGTTAGTTTTGAGTGATTCTGGGTCTAGTGATGAGGTATTGCTGCCTCATCGTAGGCGGGTTGATCCTGAAACTATTTGGGTTTGTATTGGTTTGAATTCTTTTAAAAAGGATGATATGGAAGAGAAGGATCATGCTGATTTTCAAACATCAGCATGAACAAAATGGAAAGGGTTTCAGTTGGGATTCAGGTGATAGCAGTGTATCATTGAAGCCTAAAAAAAAAAAAAAGGGTTTTTATAATTTGATTTGGTTTATAATAAAGTGGCGATTGCTATGGGATGACGATCCTAACTAAAAAAAGTTGTGTATGATAAGTTCGATTTCTTGAACGGCGTGTTGTTTGTTTGGTTGTTTTTTTGTGGATCGGACACAAATCCTTGGATATTTTAGTTTTGGATTTGAATTTGGACCTAGTGGTGCGGAGGTTGGAAGGATGGGGAACGAGAGTTTGTTTTTTTATTTCGAATTAAGGTAGTGATTTGCTTAAGCTTGGTTTTTGATTTGGCGTTTGCTGTAAACTTCGATTTGGACCTGGTACTTGTCATTTTTTTTTTTTTTTTTTTTTGGAGCTGAAGGGAGCTCCGTGGCTTCAATTGACTTGAAGAAAAATTTGATTTCCATTGACGTTTTGGATGCGAGTGGTTATCGTATCATTTTAGAAGGAGGGAATTTGAAAGTAGCTCGTGGAACTTTGGTGTCAATTAAAGGAACTAGAAGAGGTAGCATATACTACTTCAACGGAACCACAATAATTGGGCATGCTGGTGTGGCAAGTTTGAAAGAACAAGACATATCGAAATTATGGCACATGAGACTTGGGCATGCAGGTGAGAAGGCGCATCAAACATTTGTGAACCAAGGAGTCTTTAAGGATGCCACAACTGGTAAAATCGATTTCTGTGAACATTGTATATTTGGTAAGCAAAAAATGTGAAGTTTGGTACTATACACCAAACAAAGGGCCTAGATTGCTGATACCCGGCAACTTCAATCTCTCCCGTTGCAACCTCTTATGTTTTTTATTGTTGTACGATTTCTGCTTGAGGGATTGATGTTTTTGATTTTATTGATTTGTTTATTTGTTTTGGTGTGGTCTGCTTAATCCTTTTCCCACAAGAGTGCTTTGGATTGGACTCGATTGGATTTGATTTGATTTGATTTCGATTTTATTTTTTAGGTTTTTTTGTTTAGGGAGAAGGTTTGAGGGATTTTTCTTCTTTTTTTTCTTTCAATAATGGTGGGATTTTGAGTTCGTACTGATCTTAACTTCTCTTGAACGGGGACCTTCCAGTGATTTTTCAAGAATTTTGGAGCTCCCAACAAGAGGAAAGCAAGCTTTAGAGGACACGCTTCATTCAGATAAGTAGCCACACAAATGTACTAGCATGCGAGCATATCTTACCTTAGGTGGTAAGATTATGTGTGTCTAGAACTCTAATAAGAAATTTTGGATAAATGTAATGGGCATGTTATGAACAAATAAAAAAATTCCCCTAGTATGAGAATTGTTGTTGCATGCCTATTTAATGTTTTTTCTCGTGCTAGAAAGGTGGAAGGTAAAACTTGTGATATGTACTATTGGTGTTTGATGGACGTTATTCTGTTCACCATGTTTGAATGACATGTAAAATTGTGTGCTAGATTTCGGTGAATGCTTCTATGGATTATGTAATTTTGTACTTTAAGTGGTGGATATGAATATCTCACTAATAAGCATGCATGAACCAAATTAAGTTTAGATTATGATTTTTGTGTGGTTGGTGATTGATAGAATATCTCCCTAGTAAATCATGCATGAACCAAGTTAAGTTTAGGGCACTAGAGCTAGATCAGGTTTAGAGTCGCCTAGGTCAGTACGTTTCTAATAGACTGTGCACCATAAGATCTGAGCGGTAATCAGAGAGCATAAATTTGAATTCACCAATTGGTTGGATACCGAGGAGTTAGTCCTAACGTCGTAGAAACGAGTGACTAAACCGCCTAAACTCCCAATGAACCTAGTAAACATCTATGACAAGGATGACTAAAAAAAATACGCTTGAAAGTAGGGTGAATGATGCCATCAGAACATATAAGACCATTTGAGTGTAGAAACAGATCAACGCAAAAGCTGCGGTTCTATAAATTGGTCTTGAGGAGGGACTTGAGACAGATCAAAGGGGAAGTCGTAAATCCATAAACCAATCTTGAAGAGAAATTTGGGACTATGTGGGTAGATATTACAAGGTGTGTGCTACTATTGTGTGTGGAAATGGGTCAAGGCCGACGTCGTGACTCCATAAACCTCTCTTGGAAGAGACTTGAACTACACGAGTAGTTGTTAGGGTGAGTGCTCCTATTGAGTGTAGGAACAGAACAAGACGAAAATTATGACTTCGTTAATTGGACCTAATAGATGACTTGGGATTGCATAGGTAGTTGACTCACGATGAATGACTAGGAATTGCTCAGAACTTCGAGACATACCTAGAAACTTAGATAGCTATATGACTAGGGCCAAACTTCTTGGAGACGAGACAAAATCTTGTTGTAACACCAATGAACGGAGTTACACTAAGAAACTCCAAGATATTTACGTGGTTCGGAGAGAAGAAGTTCCCCTACATTCACGGGTAGCAACCATTCGATCATCTTAACTACTTATTGTGAAATCCCGCATTGGTTTGAAAGGAGAATGAAGCATTCCTAATAAGGGTGTGTAAACGTCTCCCTAGTAGATGCGTTTTAATAATGCGAGGGTGATGGCGCTACAAAACGGACTAAAACAGATAATATTTGCTAGCGGTTGGAGAGAGAAATAAAACAATCCTTATAAGGGTGCAGAAACCTCTCCGTAATAGGCGCATTTTAAAACTGTGAGGCTGATGACAATACTTAATGGGTAAAAATGAACAATGTCTGCTAGTAGTGGGCTTGGACTTTTACAAATGATATCAGAGCTAGTCACCAGGCGATGTGCCAGTGAGAACGCTGGGCCCTCAGAAGGGATGAATTGTTAGATTCCACATCGATTGGAGAGGGGAAGAAACATTTCTTACAAGGGTATGAAAACCTCTCCCTATTAGATGTGGTTTAAAACCATGAGGCCGACGGTAATACGTAATGAATGAAATCTGTCAATATCTACTGGTGGTGGCATTATTATAACAAGGTTGGTGGTTCAAGCCCTCCTTCTAATTATGGGAATGAAGCATTCATTATATAGTGGTGGTGTTGTCTGATACAGTAGCCATCTCCTTTAAACACAAATTTTTTTTTCCCCCAATGTTATCGAAAATATAGAAGAAAGAGGGTCCAGTGAAGAAGTGGGGAAGCAAATGGGGAAGAAGGAAAATTGGAGAGAGAAGAGGAGGCTTGAGAGGTAGATTATGGCACGCAAAAAAAATCTTTATACACAAAAAATTTTCGTCACATAGATAAATTTGGCTAACATAAGTATCAAGTGTTCGGAAATTTATCAATATCTCTCAATGCTTATTAATTTAGGATGACATGTCCATAAAATTTTGTGCATTAGGGGAGATATTTTTTCTTACTATGGTAAACCGTATACTGATTCTCATATTTGTGCAAATATTTTCCATTTTCATTTCCATTTATCACAAAATCATTTGTCGCAAGATTTAGAATAGTTGACTGGCCATGTGGGGGTCATGAGCAGCAATGTTTCAACTCAAGGGGGAATAGATCGACATGAAAGGACCCCAATGCAGTAAAGTCTTGTTCTCAAACCTTCCTCTTCGTCAACTGTGTAAATTCCATGCATTTTTTTTAGATTTGATATCGAATAGCGTACGTTTTAAACTAGAAAATAAAATTTCAAGAATTGAGCATGTGTTAATGTGATGTTAATTTAATATTAGAAATTGACTATGGAGCACGATGTACATGTTATAGGAATTTAAAAATTATGACATGTCATACTCTAATTATTAACTATATTTTCAATCTTGGGGTTAGAGAAATATCGATAATTACAAAAAAAAACTAAATATAAAAGTTTGCTAATGTTCTATAAAATTACTATGCACGAATAATTAAAACTTAGCCAAAATGGACTAGAACTAGGTCAAAAAACTAGAAGACAATGCAAAAAACAAAGGAAAACATTGAAATAGCCAAAATTCGAGCTTAAAACCGAACCTCAGCCTCGGAAGTTAGCAGAACCCAAACCATAGGTCTGTATCTGAAGCTAGGTTTGAAAATCAAAACCCACTAGTATTTTAGCCCTTAGACACGCCCGTAACCTAGTTGACCCAAGCCCAACTTCCACGACCCATCGTCTTCTTAACCAACACGTGTCAGCGTATGTCCAAACTTCAATCTAACCTTGCGTAGCTTCACCTCAATCCACGTCGTGCATCTACCAGTCCGTCACCACTCAGGACCCAAAACTAACCCTACAACAAATACCACTTTGAATAACTTTTAATAATAACATTCTACGTAAAGATCTATAAAAAAGTAGAAAGAAAGGGATCCCAACCATTCTCTTGTTTGAGAGCTTTTAATAATATCAACAGGGCACCCGTTCAAAAAGACTAAAAAACACAAAAAAAAAGGGAAAATTGTTCAAATTGTCATCATATCCAAAAAGACATCAAGCACAAGGAGGTGGTACGACCTCACGCAAATAAGAAAAATTTTCATGCCAAGAAAGTAGAACATACACCAACTAAGAAGACGTGAAGAGTCAAAAAATCGAGAAGTGATTTTCAATAGTTCCTATCATATTGGAAGAGAATCGTTAATACTAAGATTAGTGGGAAGTGCATCCATGGACTTGAAGTCAACATCATCCTACGACACTGAGTTTGTTAGGAGTCAATTGTCGGAGACGTCAACCAATTGAGTGAGGGAGGATGTCACGGTCATACTTGTTCAAGGCGTGTTGCCTATGGGTGCATGTCAGATATACTGGCCATGCTTGTCTAGGACGTGTTGTTCATGGGCATATGCCTATTCCAAACTTTTTTTTTTGTTTTTACTTTTTTCATGTTGATAGGGCTTTACTATTATCGTTGTGTCAATACGAGGGTGTATCTACATCCGTAGGGCTAAAATGCCCCAAAATGTACTATAGGAGAATTTGAATAAGTGTCAATTCTTCTTACCTGGGTTATATGCTATCAAAGTCGTTGTTGTTGCCTACTCGCTTTTAGGTTATAACATTAATTTCTTTAAAACTGTTTTCAACGTGTTTCTTTGCTCACGTTTTCTAAACATTTATTTTAAACATGACCCGAGGCGCGAACAAGTGTCGCACAATCGCTATCCCACCGCCGCAAGAGTGCGATTGTTTTGTATATTAAATAAAAATTTCAAAATGACCCTGGGTGAGAATTTATGATGCATTCTGAATTTAATGCTTTCCGTTGTGCTAGAATGGAGGAATGGACATTGTGACCAGTGCTCTGGTTATTTATGGATGTTATCGCTTCGTTGAGCTTGCTTGAATATTTAGACTATGTTTTCCATACTTAGGTGATTGATAGGAATATCCCACAAATAAGCTTGCATGAATATGTAGTCTATGCATTCGTTGTTTAAATGATCGATAGAAATATCTCTCTAATAAAGCATGCATGTGTAAACCAAGTTAAGATTAGAACGTTAGAGTTAGAACGATTTTTTACGTTGTCCTAGGACATTATGTTTCAAGTATACCAGGCACCTTAGGATCTTGAGCGATGATTAGAGGTCTAGACTTGAGAGCACCCAAATATTGGATTAGCCTTGAGAAGCTAGTCTTGAGCATCTTGGAAACGTGAGTTGAGATCTAAACCACCTAGATGCCTTACGAACCTAGTAAACCTCGACGAAAAGGTTTACTAAGAAAGCCTAATAGGCTTAATAGTATTGTGAACGGTGTCACGGAAACCTCCAAGATTACTCGGGTATTTCTATTGCGTGCAGAAATGGGTTAAAGGTGACCTCGTGATTCTGTAAACAAGTATTGAGGAGGAACTTAAGACCACACGAGTGGTTAACTCTTTTATTGTGTGTAGAAATGGGTCAAGACTAACATTTCGATCCCGTAAACCGGTCTTGGGAATAGACTTGAGATTACACATGTAGTTGTTAGGGTGTGTGTTTCTAATGCACCCCTAATTTGTGGGTATTTATTACAAGGCTTTAAGACACTACTCCCAATATGAATTACATTGATTTCCATTCTTAAACACAAAACCAAAGTTCAAAGGATCAATTTGAGCCCAAAATCCTTGTATTGGTCAATTTTGACAAAGTTGCTAACGTGAGGCAGACCTTCAAAAGGCAATATTAAATGCACCAAATTAAGTAAACACCGAGAGTTGAGTTTTTCTATTTATCTTTTGCATATTAAACTTTCGAGATTTTATTAAGAATTTTAGTGGCTGAAATTTTGAGATTTTATTAAGAATTTTAGAGGTTGAAATTCAAGATGGTGAAGAAGAAAAAAGTGTTGAGAAACTCAGAAAAAATATTAAAACAAATAATAAAAATTTAGAAAAGTGAAACAATTCTAAAAATTTAGAAAAGTGATCAAATTGAACCCTGGAGGGTATTTTAGTCCTTTATGTGCCCAGCTTATATTGGAACCTGTACTAACTAAAATAATTGGAGGGTATTTTAGTCCTTTATGTGCCCAGCCTATTGGACCCATGTGTACGTACTTAGGCCGTGTGTGGAGAAGTACCATGCATCCAATCCTGCCTAGATTTGAAAATAGCCTAAGGTTATGTAATGTTTATAAAAGATAGTTCCGGTTGTAAATTAACATAAGTTTTGATTTGATGGGTTGTTGCGTCTCCCTCTTCTTCCAGAGTAATGAACTCTGTAACATTCTGCTTGTTATCGCCAACGCTGCACCAACCCAACTTCTCTTCTTCGAATACGACATCTCTACTTCCACGAATTTTCTCATGTTGCGGATCATATAACCTATGTGCCTTGGTTCCATCCTCTACGCCAAAGTACACCATCTTTTGGCTTATGTTATCAAGCTTTTTTATATATTGCTTTTTCAGTCTTAACATATGTTGTACAACCAAAGACTCTTAGGTACTCGAAGTGAGGTGTCTTGCCGAACCATGCTTCGTAGGGGCTGCAAGTGTCCAGGGCCTTTGTCGGTAAACGATTTAGAAGATAAACCCGCATATCGTATTGCGATATGCTAGTGAGGACGCTTGGCCCTCAGAAGAGGTTGATAGTGCGAACCCACATCGATTGGATCGGTGAAGAAATATTTCTTACAAGGGTCTGAAAACCTCTCCCTAGTAGATGCGGTTTAAAACCGTGCGGCTGACAGCGATACGTAACAATTGAAAGCAGACAATATCAACTAGTGGTTTGCTTGGATTGGAATAAATGATTGGCTGGAATAGCTTAGTTGGTTAGAGCGTGTGGTTGTTAACCACAAGGTCGGAGGTTCAAGCCCTCCATAAAGCGATGAGAATGAAGTAGACAACAGACATTATAACGATGTTACGTGTGTTGCGTGTAGGAGAACTTATTGGAACTTCGAGATATTCTCAAAATTTTGAAGTTATAAAAATAATGTTGAGTTCAATTGATATCAACCATGGTACTTTCTCTATGTCTTAACTTTGAAAATAAAAATATCATTTTGGAATGACATTTGCCTCCTAATAATATGAGTGCTGTCAGAAGTGGGATTTGAACCCACACCCTCTTACGAGGACCAAAACTTGAGTCTAGTGCCTTAGACCACTCGGCCATCGTAACTACTTTTTCTAATATCTCGCATTGGTTTGAGAGGGGAATAAAGCATTCCTTATATGGGTGTGTAAACGTTTCCCTAAAAGACGCGTTTTAAAACTGTGAGGCTGACGATAATACGTAACGGATTAAAATAGATAATATCTACTAGCGTTTGGAGAGTGGAACGAAACAATCCTTATAAGGGTGCGGAAACCTCTCCTTAATAGGTGCGTTTTAAAACTGTGAGACTGATGGTCATACCTAATGGGTCAAAATGAACAATGTATGCTAGTAGTGGGCATGGACTTTTACAAATGATATCAGAGCTAGTCACCAAGCGATATGCTAGTGAGGACGCTTGGCCCTCAGAAGAGGTTGATAGTGCGAACCCACATCGATTGAATCGGTGAAGAAATATTTCTTACAAGGGTCTGAAAACCTCTCCCTAGTAGATGCGGTTTAAAACCGTGAGGCTGACAGCGATACGTAACAATTGAAAGCAGACAATATCAACTAGTGGTTTGCTTGGATTGGAATAAATGATTGGCTGGAATACCTCAGTTGGTTATAGCGTGTGGTTGTTGCTTCTTCTAGCGATGAGAATGAAGTAGACAATGGACATTATAACGATGTTACTTGTGTTGTGTGTAAGAGAACTTCGAGATATTCTCAAAATTTTGAAGTTATAAAAATAATGTTTTGACACTTTTAAAACTCTAGTGAGTTCAATTGATATCAACCATGGTACTTTTTCTATGTCTTAACTTTGAAAATAAAAATATCATTTTGGAATGACATTTGCCTCCTAATAATATGAGTGCTGTCAGAAGTGGGATTTGAACCCACACCCTCTTACGAGGACCAAAACTTGAGTCTAGTGCCTTAGACCACTCGGCCATCGTAACTACTTTTTCTAATATCTCGCATTGGTTTGAGAGGGGAATAAAGCATTCCTTATATGGGTGTGTAAACGTTTCCCTAAAAGACGCGTTTTAAAACTGTGAGGCTGACGATAATACGTAACGGATTAAAATAGATAATATCTACTAGCGTTTGGAGAGTGGAACGAAACAATCCTTATAAGGGTGCGGAAACCTCTCCTTAATAGGTGCGTTTTAAAACTGTGAGACTGATGGTCATACCTAATGGGTCAAAATGAACAATGTATGCTAGTAGTGGGCATGGACTTTTACAAATGATATCAGAGCTAGTCACCAAGCGATATGCTAGTGAGAACGCTTGGCCCTCAGAAGAGGTTGATAGTGCGAACCCACATCGATTGGATCGGTGAAGAAATATTTATTACAAGGGTCTGAAAACCTCTCCCTAGTAGATGCAGTTTAAAAATAAACCGTGAGGCTGACAGCGATACGTAGCAATTGAAAGCAGACAATATCAACTAGTGGTTGCTTGGAATTGAATAAATGATTGGCTGGAATAGCTCAGTTGGTTAGAGCGTGTGGCTGTTAACCACAAGGTCGGAGGTTCAAGCCCTCCTTCTAGCGATGAGAATGAAGTAGAGAACAGACATTATAACGATGTTACTTGTGTTGCGTGTAAGAGACTTTATTTGGAACTACGAGATATTCTCAAAATTTTGAAGTTATAAAAATAATGTTTTGACACTTTTAAAACTCTATGTGTTCAATTGATATCAACCATGGTACTTTTTCTATGTCTTAACTTTGAAAATAAAAATATCATTTTGGAATGACATTTGCCTCCCAATAATATGAGTGGTGTCAGAAGTTGGATTTGAACCCACGCCCTCTTACGAGGACCAGAACTTGAGTCTGGCGCCTTAGACCACTCGGCCATCCTGACTAATTTTTTTAATAACCCGCATTGGTTTGAGAGGGGAATAAAGCATTCCTTATATGGGTGTGTAAACGTTTCCCTAAACGACGTATTTTAAAACTGTGAGGCTGATGACAATACGTAACGGATTAAAATAGATAATATCTACTAGCGTTTGGAGAGAGGAACGAAACAATTCTTATTAGGGTGCAGAAAACCTATCCCCTAATAGGTGCGTTTTAAAAAACTGTGAGACTGATGGCAATACCAAATGGGTCAAAATGGACAATGTATGCTAGCAGTGGGCATGGACTTTTTCAAATGATATCAGAGCTAGTCACCAGGCGATATGTCAGTGAGGACGCTTGGCCCTCAGAAGAGGTTGATAGTGCGAACCCCACATCGATTTGATTGGTGAAGAAATATTTCTTACATGGGTCTGAAAACCTCTCCCTAGTAGATGCGGTTTAAAACCGTGAGGCTAACAGCGATACGTAACAATTGAAAGCAGACAATATCAACTAGTGGCTTGTTTGGATTGTAACAAATGATTGGTTGGAATAGCTCAGTTGGTTAGAGCGTGTTGCTGTTAACCATAAGGTTGGAGGTTCAAGCCCTCCTTCTAGCGATGAGAATGAAGTAGACATTATTACAATGTTTGGTGTCCCTTGTACAAATTTTTCAATCAAGTTGTGTTGCGTGTAAGAGAAACTTTCCAGAACTTCGAGATATTCTCAAAATTTTGAATCGGCCATTTTAGAAGGACTTTTGCCTCAAAAGTGGGATTTGAACCCACACCCTCTTACGAGGACCAGAACTTAAGTCTGGTGCCTTAGACCACTCGGCCATCCTAACTACTTTTTTTAATATCTCGCATTGGTTTGAGAGGGGAATAAAGCATTCCTTATATGGGTGTTTAAACGTTTCCCTAAAAGACGCGTTTAAAACTGTGAGACTGATGGCAATACGTAATGGGTCAAAATGGACAATGTATGCTAGCAGTGGGCTTGAACTTTTACCAATGATATTAGAGCTAGTCACCAGACGATATGCCAGTGAGGAGGCTTAACAAGGGTCTTTCAAAACCTCTCCCTAGTAGATGCGATTTAAAACCGTGAGGCTGACAGTTAATCGTAACAAACGAAAGTAGACAATATCTACTAGTGGTTGGCTTGAATTGTAATTTGAACCCGACGCCCCGCTCTCGACGTAACCAAACATCTTGAGTCTACAGCGGCCTTTAGACATCATTCGATCATCCTTGACTACTTGTTCTTTGATCCCCATATTGATTTGAGAGGGATATGAAGTATGTCCTTATATGGGTGTGTAAACATTTTCCTAAAAGACGCATTTTAAAACTGTGAGGCTGACGACAATACGTAACATATTAAAATAGATAATATATACTAGCGGTTGGAGAGAGGAACGAAATAATCCTTATAAGGGTACGGAAACCTCTCCCTAATAGGAGCGTTTAATGAATACTGTGAAGCTGATTGCAATACACTAATGGGTTCAAAAATTGGAAACAAGTGTATGCTAGTGAGGACGCTTGACCCTCAGAGGAGGTTGATAGTGAGATCCCACATCGATTGGATTGGTGAAAAAATATTTCTTACAAGGGTCTGAAAACCTCTCCCTAGTAGACGCGATTTAAAAGCATGAGGCTGACAGCGATACGTAACAAACGAAAGCAGAGAATATCAACTAGTGGTTGTCTTGGTTTGTAACAAATGATTGCCTGGAATAGGTTAGTTGGTTAGAGTTGTGTGGCTGTTTTAACCACAAGGGTCAAAGGTATGCGTTAGTTGGTTAGAGTAGTATGGCTGTTTTAAAATAACCACAAGCGTTAAAGGTTCATAGCCCTCCTTCTAGTGAAGAGAATGAAGTTTGACATTATAAAGATGTTTGTTGTCCCTCTACCGTGGTGTGTAAACGTTTTCCTAAAAGACGAGATTTAAATTAGATAATATCTACTAGCGTTGGCGAGAGAAACGAAACAAATCCTTATGAAGGGTGCGTTGTAAAACTGTGCGAACTGATGGCAATACCTAATGGGTCAAAATGGAACAATGTATGTTAGCAGTGGGCTTGGACTTTTACAAATGATATGAGAGCTAGTCACCAGGCGATATGCCAGTGAGGACGCTTGGCCCTCAGATGAGGTTGATAATGAGATCCCACATACGAAAAGCAGACAATATCAACTACTAGTTGGCATGGATTGTAGGATTGTAACATATGATTTGCTGGAATAGCTCAGTTGGTTAGAGCGTGTGGGCTGTTAACCCACAATGTTGGAGGTTCAAGCCCTATCAAACTAGTGGTTTTGCATATATTGTAACAAATGATTTGTTGGAATAGCTCTCGTTTTGGTTAGAGCGTGTGGGCTGTTAACCCACAATGTTGGAGGTTCAAGCCCTCCTTCTAGCGATGAGAATAAAGTAGACATTATAATGATGTTTATAACGTGGCACATAAGGGAACCCACGCTCCATTTTGGCTTAACTTTGAAAACTGAAAAATCTACAATTTTGGCTTGACATTTGCCTCACAATAATATGAGTAATGTCAGAAGTGGGATATGAGAACCCGATATGCCAGTGAGCACGCTTGGCCCTCAGAAGAGGTTGAAAGTGAGATCCCACATTGATTGGATTGGTGAAGAAATATTTCTTACAATGGGTTTGAAAAACTCTCCCTAGTAGATGCGGTTTAGAACCGTGAGGCTGACAGCAATACGTAAACAAACGAAAGCAGACAATATCAACTACTAGTTGGCATGGATTGTAACATATGATTGGCTGGAATAGCTCAGTTGGTTAGAGCGTTGTGTCCTGTTAACCACAATGTTGGAGGTTTCAAGCCCTCCTACCTAGCGATGAGAGAATGGAGTAGACATTATAAACGATGTTTGGTGTCCCTAGTAGAAATTTGGGTCCTTCTAGCGATGAAAATGAAGAAGAGACTAAACTAGAACTTTAATCTTGAGGTACTTTTTTTGAAATTGAGATTTCGGGCATTTGAAGAATTGAAAGTTTTTTTTTGTGGGGAGACTATAACTACCCACAAATTATTATGCAAAAGGTAGAGTGGTGAATGAATGAAATTGAGATTTCAAATGGAGACTTTCACCCTTAGAATCCGAGCATCATCTTTGCTATTTCTAAGTTTCAAGCAATTCTTGTTGTAGATTGCATTTGAGTCATTTGATCAAGCCTTAATCAAGTTCGATTGTGGAGTGACTCAATTTAGAAAAAGGTTCCAAATCTTGCTTTCAGATCATTGATCTTCAGAGGCAACCTAATTCTAGCCTTCTCTCTTGGTTGATCCGAATTTTGTATAAGAAGGGATTAATTTCTTTGATTCAAGGGTTCGTTCTTATGCGAAAGCTTGGATCGTTGGGCTGAGGATTAGGGTTGTTTTATCTTATAGTCTTACAAATAACAACAGAAATAGAAACTAACACAAATATGACAAATTAGTTAAACTAAATCGCTAAAAATACTCTAACTATTAGAAGAGACGTAACCGTGACATAATCAAATTCTTCTAACAATCCCAACTTATTCTTCTTTGTCAAGAATTAGTTCAAGTTAGAAAAAGTCTGCACACCAAGCTATTCAGACAACTTCTGAAATGCTTCTAATTTGAGAGGCTTTGTCAACAAATCAGCAAGTTGATTTTGGGTCACATAGCCTGAAGTACTCTTAACATCTTCCATGTCTCCGACATAGTCACTATCAGTAAATCCAATTAAATCACTCCTTTCTATAAAATACACCATAATCTACAGTACCTTTCAAGTACCATAAAACCCTTTTAGCTGATGAAAAATGTTGTTGTGTTGGACATGCCATAAAATGACTAATCAAAATTACAAGAAACATGAGATCAGGACCAGTAGCTGTGAGATGCATTAGACTTCCTACTGTTTGTTTATACAAAGTTACATCTACTTTTGCACCATTTTCATATTTGCCAATTTTTTCCCTTCCTCTGGATGAAGAGTGTCTGCTCACTGGAACTGCTTTCGAATCTTTCCTTGATGAAGTAGGATTCTATTCGATTAAACCAGGTTCTAGGCGCTTGTTTTAATCCGTAGAAAGCCTTTTGGAGTTTGTACACCATCTCCTTACTTCTTTTTTTCTCATAGCCTTTTGGTTGTTTAACAAAAATATTCTTTTAACTCGCCCTATAGAAAAACATATTTGACATCAAACTGATAGAGTTTCTAACCTTTCTGGGCTGAAAAAGCAATGATCATTCTCACAGTATCCATTCTGGTCACATATGCGCACTTCCTTATAATCAATTTCATGCTCTTGTGGGTAGCCTTTTACCACCAATCTTACTTTATATATATCAACTTCTCCAAACTCATTTAGCTTGGTCTTATAAATCCATTTCACTTTAGCTGGTAGAACCACCAAGTTTCATGTTTGATTTTTTTCAATGGATGGATTGATTTCTTCATTCATAGTCAATCTCCATTTTAGACTTTTGACAGCTTTCTCAAAATTCATCGAATCTGAAATCATCAAGAAGGTCATATTTTCTTCATCCTCTTTAGATAAGCCTTCACCAGAATTATAATCAATTTCTCCCCTCCCTTATTGTCAAATCTGGTGCAACAAACTACTGGAAAAATTGTTTTCAACAACCGGTTCAATTGTTTCAGCAATTGGTTCAGTCGTTTCCTCCGTGATTTCTCCTTCTTCAATTGTGTTCTCATCAATTTCAATATTTTCTCCCCAGTTCAATTTTGTTTCATCTTCAAAAATTATTCCAATCTCATTCACGATCTTCCTCGAAAGCTACATTATCACTTACTATAATCTTATTTGTAGCTAGCTCAAACATTTTATAACCTTTGGATTCGCTGTTGACTCCAAATAAAACACATTTTACACTTTTATCTTAAAGTTTGCTTCTCTTACCATGTGGAATATGAACATGTCTCACACATCCAAAACCTCTGAAATAATCTACTAATGGTTTCTCTCCGCTCCAGACCTCTTTTGGTGTCATGTCTTTTATTGCGAGTGATTAATCAATTCAAAATGTGAATCGTCCACCTGACTCCTTCAAGCTAGAAATTTGTAGGCACTTTCTTCTCTGTCAGCATAGCTCTTACCAAGTTCATCACAGTGCGATTTTTGCCTTCGACCACTCCATTTTGCTGTGGGGTACAGGTTATGGTCAATTGTCTCCCCACTCCATGCTATCTGCAAAAATTGTTGAACTCTTCTCCTCTATCTATCCTTAAACATTTTATATGCATTCCAATTTTCTTTTCCATCCTTATTTTTAAA
Source organism: Cucurbita ficifolia (assembly GCA_033971965.1). Classification (NCBI taxonomy): domain Eukaryota; kingdom Viridiplantae; phylum Streptophyta; class Magnoliopsida; order Cucurbitales; family Cucurbitaceae; genus Cucurbita; species Cucurbita ficifolia. The sequence goes on from CM066981.1 coordinate 6,821,637, forward strand.
CATTTACATTTAAACTTAATATTATTCTTTTTCGTTAGTTTAATTATTTTTATTTATTTATTTATTTATTTGTTATTTTCTTTTGGGCTATTATATACCTAGAAAAGAAATTTTCGTCCTCGAAAATATTTTAATCTTGGAATAACTCGAGTCCTTGTTCTAAGAGTTCTTTGTTAAATCTTGAAGTACAACTAAAGAATTTTTTTTAACAAGTACGCCCTTATCCATATGAATCATAAACATTTATTTGCATGTATAAATCTTGTATAAGCATCTTGTCACTTGTATTCATAAAAACCCTTGATTTCTTATAAACTGTCTTGAGGGGTAGTTTTGTACTTTTTCGTTTGGTTCGGATTCCAAAGTTGTCCTAATCCCCTTAAATCTTTCATACTTACCCTTAATATCATAAATGAGTCTCATATACTTTTCTATAGTATTTTGAGTCTTGTAAGATCTTGAAAAACGTCATAGAATTTTCATAAGGGCCTTTTTGGTCATTTACAACCCCAAATCTTGGTTTAATTCCTCAACATATTCAAATGGCTTTATAACTTTGTATAATGCTTTTAATCCATGACATAAGGCTCCTCATCAATTTTCACACTATTTAGAGATCACTTTGGTCATAAGCCAGTGGTACATAATAGGGACATTTTAGACATTTTACACCTACCCTTGGTTTAGCCCCTTGTCAAAATCTAATGCTCATAAAATTCATACATAACCTTCTAGTGTCATATTGATTCTTCCCTAAAATTTCACGGGCAACAAAACTCATTTAGTAGGTTTGTGGCTCAGGCGCTTCATTGAAATCAATGTTCATGTGGACTCTAAAGTTGGCAAACTTAATCTTAATCCCAAGATCCTTACTTTTTTTTCATGATGATCCCATCAATTAGATCAATAGTTTTACTAGTTTCCTGCATTATATTGTTCTCTAAGTCAAATTCTCTAAACTTTGCTAAAGGTTCAGTAATTGACCTCTTTGCCCATACATCCTCAAAGTCTCGTTTTAACAATCTTCCTATAACCATAACGAAAAAGCACCACAACCCTTCTTTTTTTTTTTTCAATTCCCTTGTAATACCAAGGAGGGAGCTTAACATAGTTCTTTTCTAAAAATTGGTATTATATAAGCATAGGGGGATATCCTCAGATGCCATAAAACTTGGGATACTTAAAAACCAAACTTAAAATGACAGTCATGAAACCTTAACTATGGTAAAATACCTTTTTAACCAGGTTGACATTGTTAGGAAAAATTTATCGATAATTTTCTACAACAATTTGTTTATGTTGGGTTTTCTGCAATAAATTCGTGTAAGGGTATAAGAAAGATTACCACAAAACGTCTAGTTGATTTAGACAATGTCCTACCTCTGTAATCCTCGTGTATCCCCCACCCAAGTCTATCTTAAATCATGTTTTCTTAAATTTAAGGTATCTTGAAAATCTCATACGGTAGTCCCTCTCCATATACCTCTAAAATTTTGACCATGATCGTAATGCCTCAATACTTTTAAATCACCTCATAACTTTCATACTTGCGGTTGTATTTTTTTAAAAATCTTCAATTCGTATTAAGGTAGGAAAGCTCAGCTTCCATTAAAGGCACTTATGTCATTCCCCAATCAATTTAAGTATACAAAGTTTTCAACTTGTATGGTCTTTAACTCAATTTTTTTTTCAAGTGGCAAGCTCAAATCACTTCTTTTTCTTTTTTTTTCATAACAATTCTTTAATTTCATATTTACATACTTCATAGTGAAAAATTTTCTTTCGATACTACCATCTTTAATACCTATAGCATACTATAAGATATTGACATCTATCAAGCTTCCTGGATCATTTTCGTTTCATTTGAAATTACTTACTCATTAGTATACGTTGGTAAATTCCTTTCCATCTCTGTGGTCATAACACTGTGTAATTTATTTTTGTCCGAGACGTCTAACTAAAACATATGACCTTCCTTAGCAAAATCATTTTCATGCATACACTATGTAATAGCCAAAAAAAAAATAAATAAAAGAGAAAAAGAAAATGGTCTCCACTCTAGCTCAGATTTAGGTGGAGAGAGATCTGGTCGCTTTGTTAAGGTATATATTAAATCTTCCTATTTTTTTATCCTAATTTGATTTTTAAAAAATTACAACCAATGATATTTGAGATCTTCTGAATTGTTAGAATTATTTAGGTTGTTAATAATTCTATATGAATTATAGTAAAAGAATAGCCAAATGATACCATTAAATTAAAAACCAAGAATATAACTATATACGAAATCAAAAGAAAGATAAAGGAAATACGGAGAGAAGACTAACAAAATCGAAGGAAAGAAGAATGAAATACAAATAGAAATCGAGAATATGACTAACAGAATAGAAGAAAAAAAGAAGGGGAAACATAGTATGAGAAAAGAAAATATTTGTAAATGTTAAACGGTATTAAACACAGTAAAAGAAAAAAGAATATTCATAAAATGTTGAAGGTATTAAATAGTTTGTATGAAAATAATACTATAACAAACATATAAATATTTCAAGACTTAACTCATGTAGAGGCTTTAACGTTCGCATGAAGTATTACACATGGACCAATGTAAATTAGAGAAACAATTTTCTGGAAGTTCAAACTTGAAACTAATGTCATGGACTCTCATAGGTTGACTTGGATTTCAATGGAAAAAATCAAACTTTCATTAAGGATAACTTTGTGACATCAGCCAAGCTAATCAGGTAAGTGGCCTTCCTATCGACATGGTTATATTTGATGTTGACACGTTCCCTGTGGTTCTGCACGTGTGATATATATTGATATGTGGGAATTGTTTATGGATCAATATGCTTATGACTTGATATGTGTATGTTATAATATGTGAATTGTATGATAATACTTACGGTACGATGTGTTCAATGATATGTTTGCGATAATATACGAGAAGGATGCACTAAACCCTAATGTAATGATAGGTTTAAGATATGTTCATGAAACATTAAGGTTAGGTAACGTATCGAAGTGCTATGGACATGAGAGACTGATAAAAAGGATATGGTCACGATCGATTGATAAAAGAATATGGTTAGGTTATGGGTAGAAAGGGATAGGATTATGATCGATTGATAGAACGATAGCATTAGGATACGTTTCTGTAATGATATGACTAAGGTACGTTCATGTAACGATATGACTGTGATAGATATAAGAATGTTAAGGCTATGATAAGTTAGGGAACGATATGACTGCAAAGTGTTTACAATATGATATGTTTATGTTGTGAAATGATATGAAAATGGTATGAGATATGTTATAGTAAGAGATATGTGATAAATTGACATGTTTATGATATGATATATTGTGATGCGATATATTATGGTATGATATGTATATGATGAAAATAGTTATGTTTGGAAGCATGGAATGTTATGATATGATATATTTATTTAATTTGAATGATATGGTATGTTTGACATGCAAAACGACGAACTAGCATGAAATACAACCCCGGCGTATGCATGAAAGATATGATAAACGAAATGTGAAATGATATGAAAAATGATATGATATGTACGGAACGCTAGCGGGGTTGTATTAAATGATAATGAAAATGGAAAAATGTTGGGACCTCATGCATTATTGTGTGCTCACGCATAGGGGGATACCCCTTACCCTTTAGGATAGTACGAACACGTATGTTACGAAGCAGGAAAACAATCATTATGGTTATCATAATGCTGCGATGACCAAGAAAAAGAACGATCATTATGTTTATCATAATGCTACGATGGTCAGGCAAGAAAAAGATCATTATGTTTAACGTAATGCTACCGTGACGGTTACTAGTTCTAACGAGTGTCTGGCCTAAGGAGCTTCTAGAGTATGCTCGCCCAACAAAGAAAAATAGAAATGGAAAACACAGTTCTAACGAGTGTCCGGCCTAAGGATATGCATATAATGGTTTCTTTTAGGCTATTACAAAAATGGAATAAAATGTGTTGGAAGATGGTAAAGAAAAATAGAAAATATAAGTTAGGTTCCACCACCGCTATGTTGTCACCTTGTTTGTTGTCGCTGTATCTTGTGCTATCGAATGGTGTTTGTCGTCGCTCATTTTGTACTATCCAGTCCTAATCATGTCTTTCTCCACGTCCATTTATAACTTCTCAATGAATTCATTCATTCAATAAATGCATTAAAATCTCATTGTCTTCCATCATCACCATTTTTAAAGAAGCTAAGCTTTTCGTTCTCTTCATCCAATGGCTAAACTGTTTGTTCTTTGTCTCTGCAATGTTCTCATTGCTTCTGCTCTGTTTCATGTCGGAACTTCCATAACTCAAAGATCTCAAGATGGAACTGAAGAATGGGGTTACGTTCAAGTCAGACCCAGTAAGTCAAATTTCTTATCTTTCATGCTATTTTATTATTAGTATTATTAATTATATATTTGTTCTTGGGATTGTGTTGTTTAGAAGCCCATATGTTTTGGTGGCTTTATAGAAGCCCTTCAAGAGTGGACGCCGGTTCCAAGCCATGGCCAACCCTTCTCTGGTTGTAGGGCGGACCGGTGAGCGCCCTGCCTTTTCCAATTATTTATTTATAATTTTTTTATTTTGTAAGAAAATGGCTAAAATATTGAAAAATAGGGTGGCTCGGGAATTGGGTTGGGGAACTTCCTAGAAATCGGGCCGTTAAACTCGAACTTGAAGCCGAGAAACTCAACATGGCTTCAAAAAGCAGACCTTTTGTTTGTGGTCAACTCTGCTTCATTTCAATTTTCGTCATTTTAACCTTGAATTATAATATTTTACGACTAAATTTATGATTTTAACATTAAAAAAATAGGATAATCCTGTTGGGACCGGATATAGCTATGTGGAGAGTGGAGGTGAATTTGTGAAAGGCGATGTGGAGGCGGCAACCGACATGACGATTTTGCTGGCTGAGGTTTCGAACGACATCGGCCTACGGAACGCTCCTTTGTACATCTTTGCGGAGTCTTACCGTGGTAAATTCGCCGTCACTCTGGCTTTGTCCCTCCTTCGGGCCATCCAAGCTTGCAATTTGACCCTTAATCTCCGAGGTACTTTTATGTTTACTCTTTTTTTTATAAAAAATTTCAAATATAAATTACGAATTATAACCTTTTTATATATAAAAAAAAATCATATTATTACTATGATATGTTTAACATGATCACATTGTAACAATATAGAATCAATAATTTAAATACACGACTCTTGATTTTGTTTGGCAGGAGTTGCCCTAGGAAATAGTTGGATGTCCTCACAAGATTACATTGTTCGTATTCTCATTCTCTCAATTTCATCAAAAAAATTTATCAATTTCCTCGATATGTTTGTTTTCAGAATGATAAACGAAAAAAATACTCCTAAACTATGAAGTTGATTTCAATTATATCCTGATCTAAGAGTTAAAATGAAACATCTCAAAGCTCGAGAGTATAACCGAAACCAGCCTCATATTTTAGGAGTATTCTTTTATTACTTATCCTTAACACAATAATCTTTGTCTAAAAATTTTACAGTCTTCTTGGGGCCCTCTTCTTAAAGAACTCTCACGAATCGACGACGTGACAAAAAATAATAAAAAAGGGAAATATATTCTATAAATATAAAAGTTATATGTAACAAAAGCCGTCTTTTGAAAAACAATTTAGTGTTGAAAATCAAGCAGCAAATAAAAAACAGGTGGTACAAAAATGCAACTCATTCATTGAGGGATTAATTTTTTCCAAAAGCAACACGTGTACGTTTTGTTATTATTATTATTATTTTTTTTTTACAAAAACCTTCCAAATAAATGAATTTAAATTTATATTAACTTAAATAGGTCTATCCATTCTTTAATTTTGTGGTTAATTTTGTGTTTATTAAGTTATTTTTTAAATTAGTAAATTTATAAAACACAAAATTCAATTTTGTGTCCAAAAAAAATTTCTAAATTTAAAAAAAGAAATTCAAATTTCATGGATATATTAGAGGTATAATTGAAAATTTAGAACTTTTCTAAATGGGTAATTTAGGCCTCATTCATTACCACTTTTTAAGTTTATAAAAACTATTTTGACCAAATTCCTTTATTTTATCATCCACTTAAAAAACATGTTTTCAAAATATAAACCCAAACCCAATTTTAAAAAATATTTTATTTTTCTAGAGAAAACAAGCATTAAATTTTAAGAAGACATAAAACGAAATGACTATCGATACGTTATAACAAGTCGTTTTTGCAGGATTTCTATAACTTCATGTTTTTGATTTTGATATGGACTCATTAGCCACGAATACAACGACAAATAGTGTTGAATCAAATAGAATTGATTCATTTGAAGTAAGAAAGAACTCTCCATATCTTAGTTTGAATGTATACAAATTCGGAGGTAAAGGAGACTTGGAAGCTTTGATGAATGGCCCAATTAAGCAAAAACTCACTATTATCCCACCAAATGTCATGTACGTACCAATAAACTCCATTTTCTTTAAATAAAATAATAATCATTAAAATTTGTTCCGATTATAATTGAAAAATATTAAAAAATAAAAACTTAAATTTAATTTAATTAATTACCTTAAATTTTACAGTTATTAGCTTAAAAAACTAAAATATAAATTTTGTATTTACATATGGGTTGGTCAATCCACATAGTCTTCCAATTTTTGGAGGGAGATTTTATGAAGCCAAGGATTAAGGAGGTATATTTTTTATCCAAACTATTTTTAATATTTTTATTTGTGGATTATTTTTTGCTTCATAATATAATATTCAATTATTTCTTTATTTTTTTATTTTTTTCAAATAGGTTGATGAGTTACTCGCGGGAGGTGTTAATATGACTGTCTATAATGGTCAAGTAAGTTTTTTTTTTCTTTTTTCAATTTGATAATTCAAACAAAAATAAAGAATATTTTGAAGTGATAAAAATTGTAATATTCTCTTAGATTTATGGTTGACTTTTTTTTGTATACAGGTCCATCTTATTTGTTCAACCAAGGGAACAGAAGCGTGAATTAATAAGCTCAAGTAATTTCTTTTTTTATGTGATTTATGGTCATTGACATAAACATAAACCCTTTTCCTTAAATAATATATATATATATATATATATATATATATATATATATATTTTTAATTTAGGTGGAAAGGGCTAAAGGCATTTATAAGCAAGGAGAGAAGTGCTTTATTTGGTGGAAATGAGAAGCACACCAAGGGTTTCACTAAGTCTCATAAGAACTTGCACTTCTATTGGATCCTTGGCGCTGGCCATTTTGTAAGCTATATATATATAAACTTTATTCTATTTATAATTTTTTAATATTTAACGATTTTTAATTATATGATTACAAACGTAGGTTCCCGTAGATCAACCGTGTGTGGCATTAAATATGGTGGATGCAATCACACAGTCACCAGCTTTTTAATACAATTTTTCATAGGGACGAAAAAATACATATTTACTTTTTTAAATATAAGAAAATATGTTCAATTATAGATAAGAAGAAAAAAAGAACGGATGTATTATATAATATATATAACATTAATAAATCTAGTGTGATTATCTCACTCATTTTTTTTTCTATTTCTTTCTTTTGATTTTGTTAACAATATTCTAACCTTGTCAATTTATTTTTTTTGTGTATGTATTCTAAAGCCAATTTTAATTCTCTCCAAATCTTTCCTTTTTCTTATCTTTATTTTTCATTCTGATTTTCTTTACAATCATAAGAATGTTATAACAATGATTATAATGTTATAAGAATGATTATTATGAAGCAATTTTTTTTTTCTTATTCTATTTACAATTCTTTTCATCATTTTCATTAGATTCGAATTTTCTTTTCTTTCCTAAAAATAAAATGTTATATATCAGGAATCAAATTGCATAACATTCTATTTATTTTTTTATTTATTTGATTTTTAACTAAAATCTAAATAAGAAATAGGAATAAAATAAAAGAAAGATTTAACTAACCTAAGACATCTTCCCGATGAGGAGAGAAACGGGGAAGAGTTTTTTTAAACTAATTTTTTATTTTGTTTGGGCTATTAAAGAAAATTACTCAATAATTTTCTTTAAAAATTTAAATTAATTGTTGTTTTGGGAGAGAATCTTTGACCATTGATTTCCGGACAAAAAAATATAAATATATTTAAAAAGAACTAGTTTTTTATTAAAAATTATAGATACTAAAAAAAATGTTTAAAATATTTTTGGTTAATTTTTTATTAAAACTATGGTTAACTTTAATGGATAGGTAAAAGTTTTAAGTAAATAAAAAATATAATAAATAAATCATTCCAACTACAAACAAACTAAAAAAGAAAAATCCAAATAACAAAGGCTCGGGAAGATGAAGTAGATTCAAGTCTCAATTTCATCTTTAGTTTTTTTTTCTGTTTGTTTCTTAGAAAAAACACACAAGATTACATTTATTTAATTTGAAATAGACACAATGTCGCTTCTTCTAATCTAATGTCTTCTAGCAGAGCACCATATTCGCGGAGGAGGGGATATCAAGGTGAAGTTTCTGTCTTCTTGTACGCAATTGATTTCGCTCTCAAACTCGCTTTCTTTACAATGCCGTCCAATTTGTTTTCCTATATAGTTGTTTATATGTATGTATACTAGTTTGTGAAGTTTCTATTTGCTACGGTTGATTTTTCCTTGATTTACATTGATTTGGTTATACATATCTTGCAAATTCCTCAAATGAAAAAAAATTAGTCTCCGTAAGTATTCTAACACAATTTCAACATGTTTCATTTCTACCGTATCGACTGATTGATACTCGAATTAGTGGAATGCTATTACTTTTAGTGCATTTCACTTTCTCTAGAAGGCGTCTGCACAGACGTCTTTACAAAGACGGCTTCAATGACACAAACTTGGTCTTCCTTGGTCTCCCTTATTAAATTTGTATCCGGTAATTATCAGTTATTGTGTGAACATATTCTCCATGTCAGTTAGAGAATTTTTTTTATTATATAAGGCTTTCTCTGCAACAAATGAAAAAGGTTAGAAACATTTTCATAACAACACACTCGCATGAGGTTTCCAATGTTTTCTCCCCCATGAATTCCTTTTTTACCTTTTGTTCTTTCCATCCCTAACGCTGTTTTGCTGTATAGATTCTCCAGGCTTAGTCTTATTGGTGAAAAGTTTCTACATCATTCTAAAGCTCGGGATTCACCACCTACGAATGATTTCAAGACATTTTATTACAATCAAACACCGGATCATTTCAATTATAGGCTTAAAAGCTAAGACAACTTTTAATGAGCTTTTAACTATTTGAGCTAAAGGAATGAAAAGTATGATAAACGTGGTATTTGAGCTATCACTTGTAACAACCCATTAAAGAATGAGAAATAAAATAATCTTGTTGTATTTTATATCGTCTCGGTAAGCTTCTTGCTTCTGATGAATAAAGTTGATATTTTCATGCTCTTAAGATTATGCTTTTTCATTTGCTTTATTCGTTTCAAGACACTATTCTAGAGCTCATTAGATCATAGAGGAAGATTTGTAAATTAGCTTTAGAACAACAGAGGAAACTTTTGATGAGATTTGAAAGAGAAAGAAAATTGATTAACAAAAAAAAATAAAAAAAGAATAAATAAATTAGTGTAATAATCTGTTGTCGATGTTTGATAACCGTGTCCTTCGGTGTTCTTTTTTTGTGCTATCAATTCAAAACACAAACGCATGCCAAAGGAAAAGGTTCAACTTCTCTTAAGGTCAGCTTCACCTCTAATTTCGGTTTGTTTCTTGGGAAAATATAAGATTTTCATTTTTAATATTATTTTTGTTTAAAAATTGCAAAGGTAGGGATCAAACTATCTTCAATTGGTTGCTTCTTGATATCTAATTGTCTTCCATTGGCAGCATATTCATGTAGGAGGAGAAATCAAAGTTAGTTTCTCTCTTATGATTCTTTTTCCTACATTAACATTATGAGCTCATATAGATTTTCTTTACGATCCATCCAATTGCTTTCCTGTTAAATAAAATACCATTTTAATTTTGTCAGTCGTAAAGTTGAACCAGTTCATAGAAGACTATTTAATCCATATTACATTATGCTCCATTTGTTTTTATGTATAATAGTTTGCTAAGTTTTAAATTGAAATGATCATGTTTACATTTGATTCGTTAATACATTCTTACATAGAGAGGAAAGGTCACGGTATCAGTAACAGGGATATAGACGAGATGATGCCCCTGTCACGGTTCTACTTTTTCAACCATGCGACATCGTGATCTTGACACGCTCACGACCAGCCTTAAGGGGGAATTAAGCCCCATATATATTTTCCGCCTAGGCTTTGTTGCTTCATTGGACCTTAGGGGAAGTTTGTTTTCACCAATCGAACATCGCTTGTGTGGAATCCAAGCTTGTTTGACTACACACACTGCCTGCGCGTGCATGTTCAAGCATTTGCAACACAACTGGCTTACCTCTACACTAGGCCAAGTCATCCGGCTCGACCTTGACATGGCCCATATGTCTTAACGTCATCCCAAGTCTTGGGGTGTCGTCGGCCATCACAACTCACTCACTCATGCCATCGAGAACAGGCCCACGTGTCGCTCATCTCATCAGGATGTCCCGAACATCTATCCATCTTGGTTCTATTGAGGCATTGACCCTCCCATGCCCGTGCCATGCCATTTATGTATACCGTACCAGATAGCGGGTGTATGTAGCAAACTCCGACACACGGGCTGGGGTGCAATACCGGCATACTCGTGCCGCCCGATACTGTCCTTGAAAAATCTATTTCAAAGAAAGCCACCTATGACACTCGTCTCAGCACACTTGCCCACGCTGTGACACACATATGTGCCACAGGGTAGCTCGCTTAGGCCACAGGGCCTAAGGGTGGCAGAGAGCAGACACCATGGTACCGTTATAGTACATTTTGAGCCATTTTCAATCTTTGCATAAACATGATTCTGTCCAACTGTCATACGGTGTCATGGAGTGTCCGTCCGGTGTTCGATTGACACCAAATTTGGCGAGCATTCATATTTCATATGGACGGACTTAACTCCAGAACCGCATGCCCAAATTCCTTTCAGAATCTCAACTTTCAAGGTTAAGGCTCGGGACCCTACCTGGCCCTTCAACAAGCCTATCTTTGTCATTCCTGTCTATTTGATGTCTCTATCTTGCTTATGTCTCAATTTGTCTTCAATGGCCACTCTATGTAGTATGTTAGATGATGCACCGTCCTCCTCGGTTGCATAATGGCACTCGTCTAGACCCTCGTTTGGCTGAATGGGCGCCACTTAAGGGTCGCTGCTTCTCTTGTCGCAACGTGAGGGTCACAACCTACTCTTTTCATAGTTCGGTTGTGACATTCTCTCCCACTTAAACTAGACACCGTTCTCAATGACTTACATGGGGGCACAACCATTGTTAGGCTGTGACATTCTACCCCACTTAAACTAGTCATCGTCCTCGATGAGACAACCACACTTTGGATTGTGACACTCTCCCACACTTAATCTCGGCATCGTTCTCAATGACGACCCAACTCTGGACTGGCTTCTGAAGAACCCAACTTGAAATACGTGCTTCAGAATGAATACGAAAAATGCGCACTACTTATGAGCTATCCCACTGAAAGACCTACTCTCGGTCTTTGAGACTTCCAACACAAGTACCGTAAATCAACTGCACTATGGTTGTGGGCTATCCCCTCGTGGGCCTCCCTCGCCCTTCTGCAGACTTGACCTAGGACTCACCAGACAAACAACAACAAACTAACTAGCTTTTGCATACTCTTGCCTTGGCTAGGGGGAGCGCTCCCCAACTTTTGGCCACTCTGGCCACACTCATCGTATTCTCTGAGTCGCACACAATGGTGCACCCTTCGAGGTGGGGCTCGCAAGCCATCCACGATATTTACTCATCGTGGCACCAACCCTTATAATAGGGATGTCTGAAAGCTTGTAACGCAGCCCCATATTTGCGCTTCACTTCAACAAACTCTTAACTAGATGTATGTAAATTGGTAACACAATTTCGTGTTATCTCTACACTCCCGCCAACACTTAACTGGATGTCTGAAAATTTGTAACACAACTTCGTGTTGGTGCTACACTTCCGCCCAACTCTTAACTGCCCACCTTCGTGTTGCAATGCTGCCTTGACCCTCCTGTGGTCATGTTGTAGCTTCACTTCTCTATGTCCACTTCCAGCTGATGCTCATTTCTTGAGCGAATACTGGTTCTCGACAACTCTTGTGGAGTCATCAACCTTAGGCACAAGGTGATGGCTCAAGGAATACGAGTGTGCTCGCACCTTGGAGCACCTTTACGGGGTTAGAGGCCTATTGACTCGGGCTCTCCCCCACTTAAAACTCGGCTGCCTCTTTGCAACAAGGTCGTTCTCTCCATAAGGACTTGCGTTGTGCTCAACTTTGGCACTTGGCCGACGTTTGTCTTTTCTTGGCTCTCGGCTTCTCTGCTTGCAACCACTGACACTATTCCTCTAATGTGAATGGCTCTTTTGGAAGCACCGACATGGTGTACTTTCTGTTTCATCTATGTTGCCCACTTTGGAACTACAAGCCCTTGGCAAATGAGCTTGGTTTTACTTGACAGGTAGATCTCCCCCACACTGAAGTGTCGACACACGATACTTATGAACTTCGGGTAGTCTTGGCTTCAGCAAACAACTGAAATAATTCCATGGCAAACTTTGTCATATGGATCCATAGCATCTTTCATCATAGAAGAAGGACTCAGGTTTTGCAATGAGTCAAAGATTCAAAATAAGCTCAATTCTTCAATATCAAACAGAAAAAAGCTTGGAAGATTTTGCAATCAATATGGATGCAGGGGGATAGAAGCTCCCTCGACCTCCAGAAGAAAGAAGGTCAAAACGTATCCAAAATCATATAGCTCATACAGGCTTAGAGAAAAATATCGGAGTAGACCCGTGCAATCTCAAAAGCCAACGTATTCAAAGAAAAGATATACCCCTACAAGATCCCAAAGAAGCAAGAAAAAGCAAACTTGCTTTAAATGTCGGGAGGAAGGACACTATGCCAATAAGTGTCCGATCAGAGGAAAGATCAATGAGTTGGATATTGATCAAGAGCTGAAGAATCAGCTACTACGACTAGTTCTAACAGACTCGGAACAATCCAGCGAGGGAGAAATCCTCGAACTACAAGAAGAATCCGATTCATATTCTAATACATAATACGAATCAGAACAGGAGGGAAAAAGGACGTGCGAAGGATGCATAAATTTCTTTACAAAAGATCAAGAGATTCTACTCGAAGTGGTAGAGAAAATTCAAGATCAAGAAATTCAGCAAAAAATTGCTCAAAGACTTAGAGATGCAATGATGGTCTCTAAACCATCAGAAAGGGAAGAAAAAAATCCCTACAGACTCCAATCAGTTCTCCAAAGGTTCGAAAAACCTAGAGAACTAACTACCCAAGACCTTCAAAGAGAGATTAATAATCTCAAACAAGTACAACATTAAGATCTGAAACAAGGTCAGAATCTTATATGCTCCGCCAAGAATTTCTCAAACTTCAGGAAAGGCTGCCCGAGCAAAAGGAAACGGCGCAACCAAACCTAGACGAAGATGATTTTCAAAGTTCCTTCGTTGGAACCATCACCACTTCTCAATACCAAAAATGGTACGCTCTCGTTACCCTGAAAATTTATGATTTCAAAATAACGTTAAAGGCTCTCATAGATACAAGAGCCGATCAAAATTGCATTCAAGAAGGTCTAATACCTAAAAAGGTATAAATTGAAAAAACTACTGAATGCCTTAGAGGTGCAAACAACAGCAGACTCAAAATTAAGTATAAATTATCAACAGTCCATGTTTGTAATGATGGAATTTGCTTCATAAATTTCTTCCTTCTAGTAAAGGACGGGGACAAGAATTAATCCTAGGTACTCCTTTCATTACTCAATTATACCCTTTCAAAATAACTGAAAAGCGGTTAGAATCAAAAGCCTTAGGAAAGAAGATAAAATTTAATTTTCTTTCCCCATAAGCATAAGTGAGATAAATAATCTTCAAAAGAATACCATTATTCAGTTCATAATGTATTAAATTACAAAGAAAGGAAAATCTCTTTCCTGAAGGGAGAGATCTCATTCAAAAGAATAGAAGAACAACTTCAAAGTAAGGTTGTTCGGTCCTAAAAATCAAAACTTTACAAAGACCAAATAGAGAGGGAAATCTGTTCTACTATCCGCTAATGCCTTTTGGAATAGGAAGCAACATATAGTTAATCTTCCTTATATCAAAAACTTCGAGGAGAAAAAGTATTCCCACGAAGGCCCCGACCTTATTCAAATGAATAAAGAATTACTAACCTATTCTGCAAAGCAGAAATTAATGATCTTTTGTGCAGAAGGTCTGATTATGGCCATCCAAGAGTCCCTGGTCATGCGCGGCGTTTTACGTCAACAACCAAGCAGAGAAGGAACGTGGAGTCCCGCGACTGGTAATAAAACTACAAACCCTTAAATAAGGTTTTGGAATGGGATTAGATATCCAATTCCAAATAAATCAGATTTGATGCAAAGACAAATCCAGATTTCAGAAAAAGACAAGTACAAAACGGCTTTCAACGTCCCTTTCGGACAATACGAATGGAACGTTATGCCATTTGGGCTAAAAAACGCTCCATCCGAATTTTAAAAAATTATGAATGATATTTTCAATCCTTTTCAAGACTTTTCAATTGTTTATATTGACGATGTTCTGATTTTTTCTCAAAACATCGATCAACATTTTAAGCATCTTCAAACATTTTTGACAATCGTCAAAAGAAATGGTTTAGTTGTGTCCAAAACCAAAAATTAAACTTTTTCAAACAAAAATCTGTTTTCTTGGATTTGAAATTAATTTGGGTCTAATTAAACCATTCAAAGATCCATTGAGTTTGCCTCAAATTTTCCGGATCAAATCACGGATAAACCCAACTCCAAAGATTTTTGGGATGTCTCAATTATGTGTCTGATTTCTTTCAAAATATCAGACCTATTTGCAAACCACTTTTTGAGAGGCTAAAAAAGAATCCAAAGCCCTGGACTGAAGAACACACCAAAATGTCCAAAAAATCAAATCCCTTGTCAAATCAATTCTGTGTTTATCGCAGATAAACCCGAGGGCTAGTCTAATAGTGGAGACCGACGCATTCGATATAGGATATGGAGGAATCCTGAAACAGTCCCTTGACAAGAAAGAGTCCATTGTCCGTTTTCACTCGGGCATATGGAATTCTACTCAAAAAAATTACTCAACAGTAAATAAAGAAATACTTTCAATAGTACTTTGTGTACAAAAATTTCAAAGTGATTTAATTAACAAAAACTTTGTTATCAAAACGAATTCTAGAGCATCCAAATTTGTTTTAGAAAAGAATGTAAAGAATCACGTATCAAAACAAATTTTTGCTAGATGGCAAGCGATATTATCTTGTTTCGACTTTCAAATTTTGCCTATAAAAGGGATCGAAAACCCCTTGGCAGATTACCTATCAAGAGAGTTCCTACTCTCAAGGAAACACTCTCCCTAACTACTCTTCTTCATCCCTGAGATGACCGGAAAGAAAACGGCGGAAAAAGGGAAGAAGCCCATTGCTTCTTCGAACACCCCTACTCCAATCCGACAGTTATGTGATGGACGCTGGTTTCACACTAGTGACCAGGTATAAAGCAAAACTGGCTCAAAGACAAGCGGAGGTTATCACTCCGACGAGGCCTTCTGCCTCTTCAACACGGCCATCTACCGTTACTCCATCGAGACCTACTGTCTCTTCCATTTCCATTTCAAAGGACCTTCTGTCCCCACACCCTACTCGGACGGCGGTTGTTCCCGTTCGATTTTCTCCAGTTCCTGAAATCATCAGGACTTATTTTTAAAAATCTGTATCCTTGCCCGAAGCCTTGGTAGAGCCAGAATACGACGATCCAAAGATCAGCGAGGTCGTCAAAAACGCTTATCCATCGGGATTTTTCTATATCCCGGAAGACCTTCATAAGACCAGAAGGTTTTATGAATTCATTTTAGTCGACACCAAGTCTGTCGAAATTACTCATATTCCGAGTCGCGATGATCCCTAAAAAATCGCGTACTCAAAATTAGAAATTTTCAAAGTAATGAATCCGACGTACTGGAATCAAGATCCGTACACGGAGAAAACCTTTCAAAACCTTTTGTTCCTCATTCTTTCTCATATAGAGATTATCAGATTGCATGGTTCAATGTCATTTTGTATCAAAATTACGAGCACTCGTGGTTCATTCAATTTTGCTAGAATGCTCACAAAATCAATTACCCATTTTGGTTTATCAAATGGTGGAATATCTTTGGATCCGCCAAAGACATATTTCCCGTTCCTATATAGAAATCGTTTCATTACTTCGTCCAAAATATCTTCAAAACTCCATTTCCATTGGCTATGCGCTTTAGCCTATATTTTCAAATTCCTTGGTTATAACTTGTAATTTCCAATTAAGGAATCTGAAGATAAGTAAAACAGGTCTTCAAAATAATCAAAATCAAATGGTGGAAAAATACACTTACACCCACGCATATGTCAAAGCAGTTAAGGTCTGGCTATCTGAAAATGGTCACCTTCAAGATTTGTCAAAAAGAAAACCACAGAGTTTCTTAACTCAAAGTCTAGGCTGCTTGCCGCATTAGCCCAGACAACTTCAGAAGCCGATTTTCAAAAGCTTCTCCAAGAGGCCGCTTCAGTCGGTTCTACATCTTCTCCTTCTATAATAGAGGAAGAAGATACAATATATGATCTCAACGATCTATTTTTGAAAAAAAAAAATTCTCAACCACCTTGTTAAAAATCAACATTTACAAATGACTAAATAGTCCTTAAAACTACTTGTAAAAAAAAAAAAAAAAAAAAAAAAAAAAAAAAAAAAAAAAAAAAAAAATCGTGGATATGTCTTATGACATATTCCTTATCTTATCTCTCTTCTTTTCCAAAATTTGTCTTCCTGACAAATTTGCTTTCTTTTCTTTTTTTCATCCATATCTTTGATGGCTTTTGTAAATTATTTCTTCTTTCTTTTAACTTTTTATGTCATGCTACTATTTCCTTGTAATTTCCTTGTAATTACCACTTTGTATTTCACATGGATGTAAACTAATGTATTTTAAGCTAGGATGACAGAGTTCATCTAAATTAATAGAGCTCACGTCATTAAGCGTCCCGATGGTATTAGAGCCTCGATTTTGAGGGGGAACAGGAGTTAGTCAATCTTTAAGCTTAAATGTCAAAATTCAGGAAGAGGATGAGAAAAGATTCAGAGATTCCCTATTGCTATGAATTGGGATATTTTTCTCTCAAAATTTGATGCATGATATTTGAGTAAAATTGAAGGTTGAAATTTGGTAGATAGTTTTAGGATCTACCTTTGGAATAGTCCAATTTTGGAGTTGATCTTCAATTCTGGCAATCTGGTATTCTTGATTGACAGTATTTGAGATGGTGAGATTTTCTCCTCTTCGATGTTTATTTGAACTTTCTTCTTCTTTAGTAGAACATTTGAAATGGTTTGATTTTCTGAGTTTTCTCACAAATTCATTCATAAGATGAAAATATGGGAGACAAAAGATAGATAGATAATTCTTTTTTGAATTTCTCAATTGATTTTCAAGAGAGTGCTATCGGCCGATCGATTCCTCTCTTTACATTGATGAAGTCTTTTTATAGACTTCGGATTTGAAATTAAATTTGAAAAACGTAAACTAACAGATAAGATTAAATCTAGCAGGACAGGACCCCTGCGAGATCTGTTTTTCTAAAAGTAGGAAAAGACCTAAGGCAGACTAATAATTTACAAAGACAAAAACTGATAATTCACATGGGAGTCTTTGGTGAGTGGCTGACAAGTTGTCAATCTTCGTTTGTCTCAAGTATAGGTGTCAGGTTGTTGATAAAATCTTCTTTGAAATCTTTCGTATGACTGAGCACCCAAGCTTGCCAACGGACTTACTGCGCTTCCCGCGTCTTACCACCTGGAACACAAGGGCTAGCCGCTCAGCTATCACATACTCCAAATTTCTCTGAATTTCTCATCCTCTTCCTGAATTTTGACATTCAAGCTTAAAGATTGACTAACTCCTCTTCCCCCTCAAAATCGAGGCTCTGATACCATCGGAACGCTTAATGACGTGAGCTCTATTAATTTACATGAACTCTGTCATCCTAGCTTAAAATACATTAATTTACATCCATGTGAAATACAAAGTGGTAATTAAAAGGAAATTACAAGGAAATAGTAGCATGACATAAAAAGTTAAAAGAAAGAAGAAATAATTTACAAAATGATGAGATTAGGATAAAAGAAAAGGAAGATGTAATATATACCTTAACAAATTTGAGAGGTTTTTTTTCAAGTAAATCAACTATTTTGGTTTTTTTCTCAAATCTGACCTTTTTTGTTTTTTGTTTTGTTTGTTTTTTGCAATAACTGTAATATTATAGGCAAAGGGTTGGTTGAGGATAGATAATGGGAGAAAGGGTCAGAGAGGTTAACAAATAAAAGTGGGGAAATGTTGTTTTTTATAAGAAAGGTAATCTTTCTTATTTGTTTTTTTATTTATATATATATACCTATATTTTTTAAGTTATTTTTGAAAAGCTAAAATCATACCGTCAAAGAAAATTAAACATATAGTTTGTGAAGTTAAGAATGAAGATGCACAAGTTTCTCTTGATTTCGGCCGCTACCATGGTCATGCTTTCGCTTTTAGTTTGATCTCGTACCCTCCCTATTATCTTTAATTGCTCCCCTACTTCCTCTCTCTCTCTCTTCGAATTTTATGAGGCCCTAACTTTTTGTTTAATTCGATTGATGCAGATACAGAGGTGAAGAAGGGAACTTCACTTCCATTAATTTGTAATAAAGTTTGTCCAAACGACAGCGACGCTGAAAATGATAAATGCATACAGTTATGCTTTAGAAGAGGATTTAAACATGGAGTATGCATTCCAACCTCAACAAGAATAATTTGTTGTTGTTCCCCTTAATTTTGTTTAAACTTTAATTCAACTCCTCCGCTCATCATAAACACATAGGCTGAAGTACTCTTAATATCTTCCATGTCTCTGGAATAGTCACTATCAGTCAATCCAATTAAATCACTAACTTCTCCCTTTTTATAAAATACACCATAATCTACGGTACCTTTCAGATACCTTAAAACCCTTTTAGCTGCTTCAGTTAGGGTACATAGAATTTTTTCTACAATTTTCTTGTCTGACATATCTTCTCAATTGCTTCTATTCTTGTTGGAGATTATCATCACTCTTGCAAAATAATGTGATACTTTCATCCTTCTTCGATCTCTAGGGTCTCAAATTCTCTCCTTAATACATTAAGAAGAGATTTCTTCACTTTTTGGTTTCCATCAAACTTTTACTTCATTGAGTCCCAAACAATCTTGGCTGTGCGCGATTCAAGATTTGTTCAAAGACAGTACGATCAATTGCCTGGAAGAGGTAATGCTTTACTTGGTGATCTTTGAGCCTAGCATCATCAAGGTGACCCTTTTGTGCCTTAGTCAGCATTGTTCCTTCCAATGGTTCTAAGAAATCAATCTCTACCACATTCCATAAACCCTTTGCTCTGAGCAAATGTTCCATCAGCTCACTCCAATGATCATAGTGACCATCGAAGTGAGGGATCTTCATTAAAGTTTTTCCTTTACTCATACTCCTATATTTGATCACTAAAAAATTGCTACTCTACACAGCCTAGTGGTGGCTCTAATATCTACAAAGCCTAATGATGGCTCTGATACCAATTAAAAGGTTTTGATAGAAGAATGATTAAGCGAGAAACATAAACGATTGGAGTTTCAACTGATAACATTATTGAATACTGAACTTGACTTTTATAGCCTTACAAATAACAACATAATTAGAAACGAACAACAAATATGGAAAATTAGTCAAACTAAATAAGTAAAAATACTCTTAACTATAAAAAAAAAGATAACGATATTTGACGGATCAAATTCTTCTAACATTTAAGTACTACCACTCTCCGAGCAAAAGGACCTTCCAATTTTCCTATTTCTAGTATTGAATCTTAATGAAGTTTACTTTTCTAACCAACTTCCTTGACAACCATTGTTTATATGAATAAAGTTGTGCTATAATGGTAGTTTGGCTAGATTTTTTTTCTCTCTCAAACTCCCGATTATTGTATTAAAAGGAAAATTATATTTTCATTAAAAGAATCAAATATTAATGAGAATGTGAATCATATTGGGAAAGCCTCAATCATCCCTCCTATTTTGCTCATTACAATTTATACCCACTCGTCTCAAACAAAAATGTTTCTTTCATAATGATTAAGGTATTTAGTCTTTTCTTTAAGAGGTTCAAATCCCTATCATATTTGTTATTATAAAAATATATTATTCCTTTGTACGGTTCTTTTCTCATTTTTAAAAATTGAGTGTAAGTGTATATATGAGAAGTGTAGAAAGGGATAAAGACCACAATCTCGGACCCTAATCATGACATTAAAATAGACCCCGAGCTCGTCCACAACCTGTTCAAAATGTGAATCCTCGACATCCTTTAATAATCTCTAAATTTTAGCCGGTTGTATTTAGTCCTCATATTTTATTTAGGCTTCTTTTAATAACC
Source organism: Cucurbita ficifolia (assembly GCA_033971965.1). Classification (NCBI taxonomy): domain Eukaryota; kingdom Viridiplantae; phylum Streptophyta; class Magnoliopsida; order Cucurbitales; family Cucurbitaceae; genus Cucurbita; species Cucurbita ficifolia. The sequence continues at coordinate 6,842,337 of CM066981.1, forward strand.
ATTTGGTTTTTTATTTCAAAAAAGTAACTTTAAAAATACTACTTTTAAAACTAAGCCCTATTTTCATTCTCTCAATCTCATCCAAAATTTTATCAATTGTTTCAATATTTTCGATATTTTTGTTTTCAGAATGATAAACGAAAAAAATACTCATAAACTACGAAGTTAATTTCAATTATATCCCGATCTAATAGTTAAAATGAAACATCTCAAAGCTCGAGAGTAACCAACCTCATATTTCAAGAGTATTCTTTTATTATTTATCCTTAACACAATAATTTTTGTCTAAAAATTTTCCAGTTTTCTTAGGGCCCTCTTTTCAAAGATGTCTCACCAATGGATGACATAACGCTGCAGGAATCAAAAAAATTAATATTTTTCACTTTTTTTTATAAAAAAAATAATAAAGAAATAAAATATATTCTTTAAATATAAAAGTTATATGTAATAAAAGCCGTCTTTTGAAAATAGTTTAGCGTTGAAGATCAAGCAGCAAATTAAAAACGGGTTGTACAAAAATGCAACTCTTTCATGGAATGATCTTGAAGATTAATTTTCTTCAATAGCAACCAGGTGGTACCTTCTATTATTATTATTATTATTATTATTATTATTATTATTATTATTATTATTTTTTTTTTTTTTTTTTTTTTTTTTTTTTTTTTTTTTTTTTTTTTTTTTTTTTTTTTTTTTTTTTTTTTTTTTTTTTTTTAAAATCCTTCCCGACCAATGAAATTTAAATTTATATCTATCAACTTAAATAGATATGCAGAGTCTTTATTTATTTATTTTTCTTTTTTTTTTTTTAACTATTTTCACCTAGGAATTTCTTTATTTTATCATCCATTTAAAAATAAAATAATAATCAATAAAATGGTTCGAGTTATAATTGAAAAATCTTAAAACATAAAAATTAAATTAATTATCTAAATTTAGAGATTAAATCTTACCATTATTAGCCTAAAAAATTAATTGAAAAATCATAAAACATAAAAATTAAAATAATTATCTAAATTTGGAGATTAAATCTTACCATTATTAGCCTAAAAAACTAAAACATAAATTTTGTATGTATAGATAGGTCAATCCGACGCAATCTTCCAATTTTGTACGGAGATTTATGAACACAAGGATCAACGAGGTGTATTTTTTAATATTTTTATTTGTGGATTATTTTTTAGTTCACAGTATAACATTCATTATTTCCTAATTATTTTTTAGTTAATGTGATGGTCTATAATGCCAAGTAAATTATTATTATTTTTTTTTTAAATTGATAATTTCAACAAAAAAAAAATTATTTTGAAATGATAAAAATTGTAATATTCTCTTAGATTTATAGTTTACTTTTTTTACCGGTCAATCTTATTTGTTAAACCAAGGAAACGGAATCGTGGATTAATAAGCTCAAGTAATTTCTTTTTCTAAGTGATTTATGGTTATTGACCTAAACATAAACCGTTTCCTATAAATATATATATATATATATAGATGCTTAAATTCTTAATTTTTGCTATTTTTTTTTTTGAATTTAGGAGGGAAGGGCTAAAGGCATTTATAAGCCATCCAGGAGAGAACGACTTTATTTTGTGGAAATGAAAAGCACACTGAGGGTTTCACTAAGTCGCATAAGAACTTGCACTTCTATTGGATCCTTGGCGCGGACCATTTTGTAAGCTATATATTTATATATAAACTTTATTCTATTTATAATTTTTTAAGATTTTACGCTTTTTAATTATATGATTACAAATGTAGGTTCCCGTGGATCAACTGTGTGTGACATTAATTATGGTGGACGCAATCACACTCTCACCAACTTCTTGATGTAGTTGTTTTTCGTAGAGACGAGAAAAAATACCTATTTACTTTTTTAGATATAAGAAAATATGTTTAATTATAGATAAGAAGAAAGAAAGAACGAATGAATTATATATATATAACGTTTTATTTAGAGATATTTCATATTTGGTTAAGGATTTAAAATAATTGATGTTCTTTTAAAAAATACATAAAATAATCAATATCATATTTTCATGTTTTCATGGAATAAAAAAGTTTTATTTTCTTAAATCATTACATATAAGTATAATTATGTATACTTATAGATTAATAATAATAAAATATGTATCATATTGTATATTAGTATAATTACAAACTTTTCCAAACTATTTAAATTACTTAATAAAATAATTTTCTCTAATATCGTATATTAGTATAATTATGTATCATAATGTCATATTGTATATCATATTTTCAACTATTTTATTTGAAATAGCCACAATGTTGCTTGTTCTAATCTACCGTTTCTAGTAGAGCACCATATTTGCAGAGTAGGAGATATCAAGGTGAAGTTTTTGTCTTCTTTTACGCAATTGATTTCGCTCTCAAACTCACTTACTTTACAATGTCGTCCAAGGTAGAATTCATCCCATTTATTTAAATAAAGAAAAAAATCAATCAATATTACATTATTTTTCTTGTTGTTTATATGTATACTAGTTTGTGAAGCTTCTATTCACTATGGTTGAGTTACATTGATTTGGTCGTACATATTTTTTAAATTCTTCAAATGAAAAAAATTATCTCTGTAAGCATTCTAACACAATTTCCACATGTTTCATTTCTACAGTATTGATTGATACTCAAATTATTGGAATGCTATTACTTTTAGGCTTAGTCTTATTGGTGAAAAGTTTCTATATCATTCTAGAGTTGTGGATTCACCTCCTTCGGATGATTTCAAGACATTTTATTACAATAAAACACTTAATCATTTCAATTATAGACCTGAAAGCTACACAACATTCCCACAAAGATATATAGTCAACTTCAAGTACTTGGGTGGCGCTAATTCAAGTGCTCCAATTTTTGCTTATCTGGGTGCTGAAGCACCAATAGATTATGATTTAAATGCTATTCGGTTTTCTAATGGATAATGTCATTCCATTTAATGCTCTTCTAGTTTATATTGAGGTAATGTCTAACACAAACGAATTTTTAATCTATATTTATTGTTTTAAAGTTTCTAAAGATCGTTTGTCATAGTAACAATATCGGTACTAAGGAAAATCAGTACCATTTAGATCTAGAGATGAAGCATTGAGAAATGTGATTGCAGATTGTGCAAATATTCTTATGCATGTAAAAAAAAGAGCTTCACGCTAATTATTCCACCGTGATTGTTATTGGTGGATCATATGGAGGAAGTGAGTAGTTTCTTACACATGTAAATGTTTTTTTTTTTTTTTACACCAATCCTTTATTTTGATGATATTACACCATATAATAGATATTTTCTCGGCGCCAATCCTAAATTGTCGGGGGTGCTATCGATGGCTATTTGCTCGCGTTTAAGGGCAAATCCTCAAAGCTGCCTTCTCTTTTCGATATCTTAATATTCTTCTTGGAAGCAGTGCTCGGACATGAATGTCGAAGAAAGAGAGATTACAACATTGTACATATGGGATTAAAATCGAAACCCTAATTTCGAAACCCTAGTTCGGTCGTTTGAAAAAATTGAGTCGTAATTGATAATTTTTTGACAATTTTTTTAGGAACATTGAAACTCGATGATTTCGAGTCTTATGATTGGCAGCGAACACCCAAAAATGGTTTCGCTCGTGGCAAGTTTTTGTTCGGCTGACGTCAGGGTGCCATCGACGACTATTTGCTTGCGTTCTATGGCACTTCCAAAAATCTGCCTTCTCTTTCCAATATCATAATATTCCCCTAGGAAGCAGTGCTCAAACTTGAATATCGTAGAAAGAGAGCTTATAGCACTGCACGTACGGGATTAAAATAGAAACCCTAATTTTGAAACCCTGATTGGGCCATTTTGAAAAAAATCTGAGTCGCATTCGATAACTTTTCGAAAATTTTGTGAGGAACGATGAAACTGGACGATTTCGATGCTTACGATCGGCAGTCAACAACTAATTGTTTCGCTCTGGACCAGTTTTCGTTCGACTGAAGTCAGGAGGCAATCAGCGGCTATTTGCTCGCGTTTTAGGGTAGTTCCAAAAGGTTGCATTCTCTTTTAGTATCTTAATATTCCCCTGGGAAGCAATGCTCGAACTTGAATGTCGAAGAAGGAGAGCCTATAGCACTGCACGTATGGAATTAAAGCTGAAACCCTAATTTGAAAACCCTAGTTGGGCCGTTTGAAAAATACTGAGTTATAGTTGATAATTTTTCAAAACTTTTGTGAGGAACATTGAAACTCGACGATTTCGACACTTACGATTGACAGACAACACCCAAAAAAAAAATTGCTCTCGGCCAATTTTCATTCAACCAACGTCGGGGGGCCATTGGCGGCTATTTGCTCGCATTCTAGGGCAATTTTGAAAAACTTCCTTCTCCGTTATATTATTCCCCTGGGAAGCAGTGCTTAAGCTTGAATGTTGAAAAAATAGAGTCTATAGCACTGTACGCACAAGAATAAAACCGAAACCCTAATTTGGAAACCCAGGTTGGGCCGTTTGAAAAAACTGATTCTCAGTCGTTAATTTTTAGATAAGTTTGTGAGGAACGTTGAAAATCGACGATTTCAACGCTAATGATTGGCAGCCAGCACCCAAAAATTGTTTCACTTCCGGCTAGCAATCGTTCAACTGACGTTGGGGTGCCTTGGTAGCTATTTGCTCGCGTTCTAGGGATGTTTCAAAAAATTACCTTCTCTTTTTTATATCTTAATATTCCACTACGAAGCAGTGCTCGGGTTTGAATGTCGAAGAAAGAGAAACTATAGCTCTGTACGTACGAGATTAAAACTGAAACCCTAATTTGGAAGCCCTTTTTGGACTGTTTGAAAAAGACGGAGTTGCAGTTGATAATTTTTTGACAATTTTGTTAGGAACGTTGGAACTCGACGATTACGACGCTTACGATTGGAAGCTAGCACCCAAAAATTGTTTCTCTCCCGATCAATTTTCGTTCAATAGACATCGGGGTACCATCGGCGGCTATTTGCTTGTGTTCTAGAGTAGTTCCTAAAAGCTTTCTTCTCTTAATGATATCTAAATATAACATTGGGATTCAAGGCTCGGGCTTGAACGTCGAAGAAAGACAGACTATAACATTGTAAGTACGAGAAAAACTGAAACCCTAATTTGAAAACTCTGGTTTGGCCGTTTGAAAAAAAATCTGAGTGGCAGTCAATAATATTTTGACATTTTGTGAGGAACGTTGAAACTTGACGATTTTGATGATTTTGACGATTGCGATTGACAACCACCACCCAAAAATGATTTCGCTCACGACTAGTTTTGTTCGAGCGACATCGCGGTGCCATCGGCTATTTGCTAGCGTTCTAGGGTAGTTTCAAAAAGCTGCCTTCTTTTTCCAATATCTTAACATTCCCTTGGTATGTAGTGCTCGGACTTGAATGTCGAAGAAAGAGAGCCTATAGCACTGTACGTATGGGATTAAAATCGGAACCCTAATTTGGAAACCTTAGTTGGACCGTTTGAAAAAAATTTATTCGTAGTCGATAATGTTTAGAAATTTTGTGAGAAACCTTCAAACTTGACAATTTTGACGCTTACGATCAGCAGCCAGCATCCAAAAATAGTTTCGCTCCCAGCTAGATTTCGTTCGACTGATGTCGGGGGGCCATCAGCAACTATTTGCTTGTGTTCTAGGACTGTTTCGAAAAGCTACTTTCTCTTTCTGATATCTTAATATTCCCTTTGGATGCAGTTCTCGAACTTGAATGTCTAAGAAAGACAGCCTATAGTACAGTACGTACGAGATTAAAACCGAAATCCTAATTTGGAAACCCATGTTGGGCCGTTTGAAAAAAAACTGAGTCGTAGTCGGTAATTTTTTGAAAATTTTGTAAGGAACGTTGAAACTCGACCATTTCGACTCTTACGATCAAGAGCCTGCACCCAAAATTTGTTTCGCTCCCAGCCAGTTATTAGGGTGACCGACGTCGTTGTGCCATCAGCGACTATTTTCTCGTCTTCTCTTTTCGATATCTTAATATTCCCCTAGGAAGTAGTGCTCGGATTGAATGTCGAAGAAAGAGAGCCTATAACAATGTACGTGAGGGATTAAAACCGAAACCGTAATTGAGAAATCCTATTTGGGTCGTAAAATTGAGTCGCAGTGGGTAATTTTTTGGAAATTTTGTGATTTACATTGAAACTCGACGATTTCGACACTTACGATCGGTAGCCAACACCCAAAATTAGTTTCGCTCCCAGATATTTTTCGTTCGACCGACTTCAGGGTACCATCGACAAGTATTTGCTCGGGTTCTAGGGTAGTTCTGAACAACTACATTCTTTTTTCGATATCTCAATATTCCTCTAGGAAGTAGTGCTTGGACTTCAATGTTGAAGAAATTGAGCCTATTGCACTATACGTACAAGATTAAAATCGAAATCCTAATTTGAAAACCCTTGTTGGGCCATAAAATTGAGTCGCAGTCGATGATTTTTTGACAATTTTGTGAGTTACTTTAAAACTCGACGATTTTGACACTTACGATCAGCAGCCAGCACCCAAAAGTGGTTTCGCTCCTAGCCAGTTTATGTTCGACCGATTTCGGGGTGCCATCGGCGGGTATTTGCTCGCATTCTAGGGTAGTTTCGAACAACTACTTTCTCTTTTTGATATCTCAATATTCCTCTAGGAAGTATAACTTGGACTTGAATTTGAAGAAAGAGAGACTACAGGACTGTACGTAAGAGATTAAAACCGAAACATTAATTTGGAAACTCTGGTTGGGTCGTTTGAAAAAAATTGAGTCGCAGTTGATAATTTTTTGACAATGTTGTGAGAAACGTTAAAACTCGATGATTTCAACTATTACAATCAGCAGTTAGTACCTAAAATTGTTTCGCTTTGAGCTAGCTTTTATTCGATCAACGTTAGGGTGCCATCGGCTGCAATTTGCTCGCGTTCTAAGGCAGTTTTTAAAAGCTACCATCTCTTTTCGATATCTTAATATTCCCCTAAGAAGTAGTGCCAAGACTCGAATGTCGAAGAAAGAGAGCCTATAGCACAATACGTATAGGATTAAAACCGAAACCGTAATTTGGAAACTCTGGTTGGGCCGTTTGAAAAAAACTATGTCGTAGTTGAAAATTTTTCGACAATTTGGTGATTGGCATTGGAACTCGATTATTTTGAAGCTTAGATTGGCAGCCAGCACCCAAAAATGGTTTCATTCCCAACTAGTGACAATTTGGTGACGTCACAGCGCCAACCGCGGCAATTTGCTCGCATTTTAGGGCAATTCTGAAAGGCTACCTTCTCTTTTCGATATCCTCATACTCTACTGGGAAGCAATACACGGACTTGAATGTCGAAAAAAGAGAGCCTATAACACTGTTGGGCCATTTGAAAAAATCGAAACCCTAATATGGAAACCTTTCTTGAGCAATTTGAAAAAAACTTAGTCGCAATCAATAAATTTTTTACAATATTGTGAGGAATGTTGAAACTCGACTATTTGGACGCTTACGATCGAAAGCCAGCACCCAAAAATTGTTTCATTCCTGGCCATTTTTCGTTCGACCGACGACGGGCTACAATCGACGGCTATTTGCTTGCATTCTAGGGAAGTTATGAAAAGTTGCCTTCTCTTTCTGATATCTTAATATTCCCCTAAGAAGGAGTGCTCGGACTTGAATGTCAAAGAAAGAGAGCCTATAGCACTGTACGTATGAGATTAAAATTGAAACCCTAATTTGGAAACTCTTGTTGGGACATTTGACAAAACTTGAGTCCCAAATTATAAATTTTCAACAATTCTTTGAGGAACGTTGAAACTCGTCGATTTCAACGTTTATGACCGTCAGCTAGCACCAAAGAAGGGTTTCACTTAAGGTAAATTCTTGTTCGACCAACGTTGGGGTGCCATCGGCGGCTATTTGCTTGCGTTTTAGGGTCATTCCGAAAAGCTATCTTCTCTTTTCGTTATCTTCATTTTTCTCTGGAAAGTAGGGTCTTGGACTTGAATGTCAAAGAAGAGAGCCTATGACATTGTACGTACGGGATTAAAACTGAAACCCTAATTTAGAAACCCTGGCTGGGTAGTTTGAAAAAAAACTTAATCGCTGACCATAAATTTTTGACAATATTTTTTAGGAACATTGAAATATATAGCACTATACGTACGAGATTAAAACATATAGCATTGTACGTACGAGATTAAAACATATAGTATTGTACGTACGAGATTAAAACATATAGCACTGTACGTACGAGATTAAAATTGAAACCCTAATTTTAATAAGGGTAGTTTTTGCATGAAATAAGTTAACTTTCTTGGCTTCCTAGTTGGTAAAATCAAATACAACACAAAATTAAGTTTAATCAATCGACTAAATTAGTAACGGAATAAATCCACACATCCATAATTTATTAAATAATTTCAATTTTCATACCAAAATAGGAATAAAATTGGTTGGAAGATGGTAAAGAAAAATAGAAAATATAAGTTAGGTTCTACTCTCACTCTGTTGTCACCTTTTTATTGTCGTTGTACCTTGTGATGTTCAATGGTGTCTGTCGTCGCTCATTTTGTACTGCCGAGCCCTAATCTAGTCTTTCTCCATGCCCATTCATAACTTTCCAATGAATTAATCCATTCAATAAATGCCTAAAAATCTCAACTTCTTCCAATATCACAATTTTTAAAGAACCTAAGCTTCTCATTCTCTCAACAATGACTAAACTATTAGTTCTTCGTCTCTGTTTCGTTCTCATTGCTTCTTGTTCTCTGTTTCATGTTGGAACTTCCATAACTCACAAATCTAAAGATGGAACTGAAGAATGGGTCTATGTTCAAGTCAGACCCAGTAAGTTAAATTCATTCAGAAGCCCATATGTTTTGGTGGCTTTACAGAAGCCCTTCCAGAGTGGACGTCGGATCCAAGCCATTGCCGACCATTCTCTGGTTGCAGGGCAGACCGGTGAGCGGCTGACCTTTTCCAATGATTTATTTATAAATTTTGTGTACTTTGTAAGAAAATAGCTAAAATATTGAAAAATAGGGTGGCTCGGGAACTGGGTTTGGAAACTTCCTGGAAGTCGGGCCATTGAACTCGAACTTGAAGCCGAGAAACTCAACATGGCTGCAAAAAGCAGACCTCTTGTTTGTGGTCAACTCCCTTTCCTTTCGATTTTTACCATTTTAACCTTAAATTCTAATATTTTACTACTAAATTTATGATTTTAATATTAAAAAAATAGGACAATCCCGTCGGGACCTGATATAGCTACGTTGAGAGTGGAGGTGAATTTGAAAAAGGCGATGTGGAGGCGGCGACCGACATGATAACTTTACTGGCTGAGTTTTGGAACGACACTATCGGCCTACGGAACACTCCTTTGCACATCTTTGCGGAGTCTTACGATGGAAAATTCGCCGTTACTCTGCCTTTGTCCCTTTTTCGGGCCATCCAAATTGGCAATTTGACTCTGAATCTCTGAGGTATTTTTATTTTTACTTTTTTTTTATAAGTTAGGAATTATAATTTTTTTTTATAAGTTAGGAATTATAATTTTTTTTTATATGTAAAAAATATAATATTACAACTGTGCTTTGTTTAATTGTAATAATATAGAATCAATAATTTAAATACACGACTCTCCATTTTGTTTGATAGGAGTTTCTCTAGGAAATAGTTGGATGTCTCCAGAAGATTACACTGTTTTTATTCTCATTCTCTCAATCACATCTAAAAATTTTATCAATTTTTTCGATATTTTCGTTTTCAGAATGATAAACGAAAAAAATACTCGTAAACTATGAAGTTGATTTCAATTATATCTTGATCTAAGAGTTAAAATGAAACATCTCAAAACTCGAGAGTATAACCGAAACCAACCTCATATTTCAGGAGTATTCTTTTATTATTTATCCTTAACACAATAATCTTTGTCTAAAAATTTTAGTCTTCTTGGAGCCCTCTTCTCAAAGATCTCTCACCAATCGACAACATGACGCTGCAAGAATCAAATAGGTTAATATTTTTCACTTTTTTTTATATAAAAAACAATAAAGAAGTGCAATATATTCTATCAATATAAAAGTTATATGTAATGAAAGCGGTCTTTTGAAAAACAGTTTACCGTTGAAGATCGAGCAGCAAATTAAAAATGGGTTGTACAAAAATGCAACTCTTTCATGGAATGATCTTGAAGGATTAATTTTCTCCAATAGCAACCATGTGGTACGTTTTTATTATTATTATAATTATTATTTTGACAAAATCCTTCCAAACCAATGAAATTTATATTTATATTAATTTAAATGGGTGGATCAGAGTCTTTATTTATTTATTTTTGTTTATTAAGTTATCTTTTAAATTAGTAAATTTATAAAACATGTCCGAACAAATTTCTAAAAAGAAGTTCGAAATTCATGGATAATTAAGCGTATAATTTAAAATTTAGAGCTTTTCTAAATGGGTAATTTAGGCCTCCTTCATAACCATTTAATTTTTTAAGTTTATAAAAACTATTTTAACCTACAAATTCCTTTATTTTATCATCCACTTAAAAACATGTTTTCAAAATCTAAACTGAGTTTCTCGAGAAAACGAACATTAGATTTCAAAAAGACATAAAACGAAATGATTATCGATACGTTATAACGAGTCGTTTTTGTAGGATTTCTATAACTTCATGTTGGATTTTGAAATGGACTCATTAGCCATGACTACAACGATAAGTAGTGTGGAATCAAATAGAATTGATTCATTTGAAGTAAGAAAGAACTCTCCATATCTTAGTTTGAATGTATACAAACTCGGAGGTAAAGGAGACTTGGAATCTTTGATGAATGACCTAATTAAGCAAAAACTCACTATTATCCCACCAAATGTCACGTACGTACCAATAAAACCTATTTTATTTAAATAAGACAATAATCATTAAAATTGATTCCGTTATAATTGAAAAATTGTAAAACATAAAAATTAAATTAATTATCTAAATTGGGATATTAAATCTTACCATTATTAGCCTAAAAAACTAAAATATAAATTTTGTATCTATAGATGGGTAGGTCAATCCGACCGTCTTCCAATTTGTTTCCGGAGATTTTATGAAGCCAAAGATCAACGAGGTGTATTTTTTTTACCAAACTATTTTTAATATTTATATTTGTGGATTATTTTTTGCTTCATAATATAACATTCAATTATTTCCTAATATTTTTACTTTTTCAAAAAGGTTGATGAGTTACTGGCTAAAGGTGTTAATGTGACCGTCTATAACGGTCAAGTAAGTTCTTTTTTTCTTTTTTCAAATTGGTAATTTCAAACAAAAATAAAGAATATTTTGATGTGATAAAAATTCTAATATTCTCTTATATTTATGGATGACTTTTTTTGTACAGGTCGATCTTATTTGTTCAACCAAGGGAACGGAATCGTGGATTAATAAGCTCAAGTAATTTCTTTTTCTAAGTGATTTATTGTTATTGATATAAGTCAACTGTTTCCTTAAAAAAAAATATATATAGATGTTTAAATTCTTAATTTTGGCTTAAAAAAACTTTTTTTTTATTTTTATAAATTTAGGTGGGAAGGGCTAAAGGCATTTATAAGCAAAGAGAGAACGGTTTTATTTTGTGGAAATGAGAAGCACACCAAGGGCTTCACTAAGTCGCATAAGAACTTGCACTTCTATTCGATCTTTGACGCTGGCCATTTTGTAGGCTATATATTATAAACTTTATTATATTTATATTTTTTTAAGATTTAATACTTTTTAATTTTATAATTACAAATGTAGGTTTCCGTGGATCAACTGTGTGTTACATTAAATATGGTTGACGCAATCACACTGTCACCAGCTTCTTGATGCACTTGTTTTTCACATAGAGGAAAAAAACAATACCTATTTACTTTTTTAAATATAAGAAAATATGTTTAATTATATATAAGAAGAAATAAAGAACACATGTATTATATATATATATAACATTAATAAATCTAGTGTCATTCGATGAGCTATTTAGAGATGTTTCATATTTACGATTATATCAACTCATCGTAACGTTTTATTTAGAGATTTTTCATATTTACGATTATATCAGCGTAAATATAATTTAATTGGTTAAGAATTTAAAATAATTAATGTCTTTTTAAAAAATACATAAAATATTGAATAGGAAAGTTTCCTTTAGTTGAATAATTTCTTATAATTAAATAATAAACGTCATAATCAAGCTTTACAAGACTATTAAAATTACTTAATAATTCTTTAAAAAAATTTAAATTAATTGTGATTTTGAGAGAAAATCTTGATTTCAAGAAAAAACAATTATAAATAGATTTAAAATGAAATAATTTTTTTTGTATTAAAATTAAGATACAAAAAAATGTTTAAAATATTTTTGGTTAATTTTTTTATTAAAATAACCGTTAACTTTAAAATTTATAATAAGAAACTTTTAAATTAAATGTCAAATTTTAACATTTAAAATTTCATCTTTCTAATTTATAAATACATTTTACTTTTAATAATTTTAATTATAATTTGTATTATTTAAATTAAATTATTACCAATTTTAAAATTTATTAACTAAATAAATATTAAAAGTTAGACTAAAATATTAATAGATCCATTAAAGTTTGAAGTAAATAAAAAATATAAAAAATAAATAATTGCAAATACAAACAAACTAAAAAAGAAAAATTCAAATAACAAAGGCGCATGAGGGTGAAGAAAATTCAAGTCTTAATTTCAGGTTTAGTTCTTGTTTCTGTTTGTTTTTCCAGAAAACACACAAGATTTCATTTATTTCATTTGAAATAGCTACAATGTTGCTTGTTCTAATCTACCGTCTTCTAGTAGAGCACCATATTCGCGGAGGAGGAGATATCAAGGTGAAGTTTCTGTCTTCTTTTACGGAATTGATTTCGCTCTCAAACTCGCTTTCTTTACAATGTCATCCAATTTGTTGTTATTTGGAAGAAATTTCAATGTAGAATTCATCCCCTTTTATTCAAAGGACCAAAAAAAAAAAAACTATTCAATCCATATTACATAATTTTTCTTGTTGTTTATATGTATATTAGTTTGTAAAACTTCTATTTCCTACCGTTGATTTACATTGATTTGGTCATACATATCTTTCAAATTCCTCAAATAAAAAAAAAAATTACATTGATTTGGTCATACATATCTTTCAATTACATGATTAGTAGCTGTGAATGTCGTAGGAGTGGACTCAGAAGACTCAAGGGAGCGCTGGAACAACTTAAAACTTTTAGCGTTGGAAACTAAATCTGCAAAACAGGGGAGAGGGATGAGAGCCATCTAAGCAGTAGAAAATGTTAGAAAAATCGGTGCCGAGTCCACAAAGGAAGCAGTGCACTTTATCAATATCCTCGATGGGTCTGCCAATGGCATGGAGTTGGTCACAAATTATTTTGAAGGCACGAGCATACTCAACAAAATGTTTTGTGACACGCTTCATCAACTGCAAGTCATCCTTGAGTCTCAGTTCACGAGCTTTCAAATGATGGTTGAACGTAGTTTCCAATGCAAGCCAAATGTCAGGTGCAGTGGAGAGATCAACGACGACGGCAATGGCTTCCTCGGTGAGAGAGGAGAGTAGGAGGCAGAGAAGTCGTTGATCGGCTGCTTTCTCATGGTATCAGAGCCCTTTTGGTTTAACAACCCTGATCTTTTCTTCTCTATGGATTCTGAATCCTCTTATCATCTTCCTCCTTTCAACACTCTAACCCATATGATCACCTTCAAACTTTCTTCCTCCAATTGTCTTCTTTGAAAAAATCAGCTTCTCCCCCTCCTTGAGATTCAAGACATGCTGGGCTATGTTGATGGAACTATAGTTCCACCACCTCGCACTGATATCATGAGAATATTTGCTAAAACCACCACACCTAAATGATCGTGAAAGTTTTCTATTTATAATAATTTACAAAATAGAGAATTATGGTAAATTACAAAAGATATGGAAAGAACAATAAAAGGAAAGAATAATAAATGGATACAAGATATTTGACTATAATAAAAGATCAAATATGATACATATGGTAAACCGTAATTCAAGGCTAAATATCCTTAACAATCACGCGTATCGAAACCATCGAATTTGAGGGTTCCTCGCCATAACGTCGAAGAATATCGACTGTGACTTAGTTTCTTCGCGCTCGTGCTCCAAACGGTCCAATTAGAGTTTCAATTTTAAGCTCGTACGTACAGTACTATAGGCTCTTTTTTCTTCGAAACACATGTCTCGGTACTGTTTCCAAAAGAAATATTGAGACATTAGAAAGCGAAATAAGCTTTTCAAACCTGGCCCAGAAAGCAAGCGAAAAGCTGTCGACGTCAGTCGAACGAATATTAGCCGGGAGCGAAACAATTTTCATGCGTGTCGAAACCATCGAATTTGAGCATTCCTCGCAACAACTTTGAAAAATATCGACTGTGACTTAGTTTTTTTTGCGTGCGTGCTTCAAACGGCCCAATTAGGGTTTCTGGTCTATGGTTTTGATTTTAAGCTTGTACGTATATCTACAAGCTCTTTTTTCTTCGAAACTCATGTCCCGGTACTGTTCCTAAGGGAATTTTAAGACACTGGAAAGCAAAAGCAGCTTTTGGGACCTACCCCAGAACGCGAGTGAAAAGCCGTTGACGTCGATCAAACAAAAATTGGCTAGGAACGAAATGATTTTTGGGTGTTGGCTGCCGATTACGCATGTCAAACCATCGAATTTGAGCGTTCCTCCAACAATGTCGAAGAATATCGACCGTGCCTAAGGTTTTTTCGCGTGCGAGCTTCAGACGACTCAATTAGAGTTTTCGAACTAGGGTTTCGGTTTTAAGCCCGTACGTACAGTACTACAAGCTCTTTTATATTTGAAACTCATGTTCTAGTACTATTCCATAAGGGAATATTGAGACATTGGAAAGTGAAACAAGCTTTTCAGACCTGCCCCAGAACGCGAGTGAAAAGCTATCGAATTTGAGTGTTGCTCGCAACAATATCGAAGAATATTGACTGTGTACTAGTCGAACGAAAATAGAGTTGTGGATTCACATCCTTCGGATGATTTTTCAAGACATTTTATTATAATCAAACACTTGATCATTTCAATTATAGGCTTAAAAGCCAAGGCAACTTTTAATGAGCTTTAAGCTATTTGAGCTAAGGGAATGAAAAGTATGATAAACGTGATATTTGAGCTATCACTTTTAACGACCCATCAAAGAATGAGAAATAAAAGATTCTTGTTGTATTTTATATCCTCTCTTTAAGTTTCTTGCTTCTAAATAATAAAATTGGCACTTTCATGATCTTAAGATTATGCTTTTTTGTTTTTTTTATTCGTTTGAAGGCACTATTCTAGAACTCATTAGATCATAGAGGAAGAATTGTAAATTGGATTTAGAACAACAAAGGCAACTTTTGATGAGCTTGACCTACTCAAAAGAATAAAGTAAATTGATTAACAAAAAAAAAACAAAAAATGAATAAATAAATTAGGGTAACAATCGGTTGTCGATGTTTGATGACCGTGTCCTTCAGTGTTCTTTTTTTGTGTTATCAAATTCAACATACAAACACATGCCGAAGGAAAAGATTCAACTTCTCCTAAGATCAGCTTCACCGATAGTTTCTATTTGTTTTTTTGGAAAATACAAGATTTTTATTTTCAATATTATTTCAGTTAAAAGATGGCCAGGGTAGGGATCAAACTATCTTCAATTGCTTGTTTCTTGATATCTAATTTTCTGGCATCATATTCATGTAGGAGGAGAAATCAAGGTTCGTTTTTCTCTTATCATTCCTTTTCATACATTGACATTACTAGCTCATACACTCTTTCTTTAGGATGCCATCTAATTGCTTTTGTATTGAAATAAAATAATAATAAATGCAGCATTTTGATTTTGTCAGTCATAAAGTTGAACGAGTTCATAGCAGATTATTTAATCCATACGACATCATTCTCCATTTGTTTTTATGTATAATAGTTTACTAAATTTTCAATTGAAATGATCAGTTTTACATTGGACCAGTTAATACATTCTTACATAGAGAGGTAAGGTCACGATACCAGTAATAGGGATATAGACTAGATGATGTCCCCTCACAGATCTGCAGAACAAGAACATGAACACAACAGACAGAGTGAAGGTCAAGCGGGTTCTGTTGAGAGCCATTCGATTGCTTTGCCTCTACCACTTAAATTTCCTCTAGGCAACTTTGGGATCATGAGTTGAGCAATAGGAGTTGGCCATAACCTATTTTTCGTCAGCAATTTTGAGCCGTATGTCTCATCAAGGTTCCCTTGTTGTCTTTCTAGTTGAAGTTAGTAGGATGCAAAGTAAATAAAATAAAATAAATAGTAAAACATGCAAATGTAAACTGTGATTCTATAATTCTATTTAGAATTAATGCAATTTACTTTTGGGTGAAGTTATTGTGGATATGCAACTTGAGTTTCAACGCTCAATAAAGCAAAAAATTTCTTCTGCGTTGAACCGAGCAGCTAGTTCAGAATTTTTGTCTTCATTGATAATGTTGTATTCTCAGTTTAAAGAATTTAGATTTGGTCTTTTAACAAACGGCTTTTATGGAAACTATTCTTAGTTTGAGAGTTGACATACCTTAAATCTTTAGTGATTGATTAGTTTCTCTCTTTATTGGTGTTGGATATTATATTTTTTCAAAATTATCGGTCAATCTAAGATACAAGATTTAGAATTTTTTTTCTTTATTTTTTTCGTGCCCTGGATCAATAAAATGATATCGTTGACTTATTGCATTTCATCTGCATAAAGATGTTTGAAGATAGCTTGCCAGATGATGAACCAAAATGGGATCGAGTAAGGAAGGAAATTTTTGTATATGTTGCGATAGGCATATTGATGTTTTGTTGTACATGTAATTCCACCGGACTTTCAGTTTATTTTTGTGTTTTTTTCTTTGGTCACAACTTTCACTTAACTTTACATTTTCTTTCATTTACAACTTGTAGATGTGGGCACATGTGCACGTTTTCAAAATGTGCCAACGAGTTGGTCGAGGATCGAGAAAACTGTCTGATGTGTTGTGTGCCCATTCTAGAAGTGATTCATGCTTACTCCCTATGTTGCTTCTCCCTAGTCATCTTGGGTTTAGAACTTTGAGATATTCTCCAAATTTGAAGTTTCAAAAATCATGTTTTGACCATTTTAAATCTCTAGTGAGTTCAATTGATATCCACAATGGTACTTTTTCCATGACTTAACTTTGAAAAGTTAAAATCTTATCATTTGATGAAATAGTGATATTTTCAACCCAATTGCTGCCAAACACTAATAGATATTATCTACTTTGGCTCGCCATCAGCCTCACAATTATATAAAGTTCTTAGAAGTGGTATTTGAACCCACGCCACATCTTACGAGGACTAGAACTTAAGTCTGGCACCTTAAACCATTAAGTCATCCTAACAACTTATTGTGGGATCTCGCATTGGTTTGAGAGGGGAATGAAGCATTCCTTAATAGGGTGTGTAAATGTCTCCTTAGTAGACGTGTTTTAAAACTGTGAGGCTGACGGCGATACATAACAGACGAAAATAGGCAATATCTACTAGTGGTTGGAGAGAGGAATGAAACAATCCTTATAAGGGTGCGAAGACCTCTTCCTAATAGGTGTGTTTTAAAAGTGTGAGGGTGATGACAATTCCTAATGGGCCAAAATGGACAATGTTTGCTAGCAGTGAGCTTGGAATTTTACAAAGGATATCAGAGCTAATCACCAGGGGGGATGTGCTAGTGAGGACGCTGGACACCTTGAAAGGGTGGATTGTGAGATCCCACATTGATTTGAGAGGGGAAGAATCATTTCTTCCAAGGGTCTAAAAATCTCTCCCTAATAGATGCGGTTTAAAACCATGAGTCTAACGACGATACGTAACGAATGAAAGCGGACAATATCTACTAGTGGTGGGCTTGGATTGTAACAAATGATTGTTGGGATAGCTCAGTTAGTTAGAGAGTGTGGCTATTAACCACAAGCTTAAAGTCTTGTACTTGATATGTTAGGGTACTAGATTCTTTGTTCTTGTTGTAAGTACTTAGGCCCTCTTGTTCTTAGTTATTGTCCTTAGAACTGATCTTGATCCATGTTTTAGTCCTTGATCTTTCTCTTGTTCTTGGTACTTTCTAGCTTCTTGTTATGTTCTTGATTCGTTCTCCAATACACTCCCCCTAGGATTGACTGCACTAGACATGCACCTGACAATCCTGTGTCCAAAACTTCATGCGCTCCAAGCGGCATAGTCTGATACTGCATCACGGGCTTGCTCTATAATACAATCTGCTTAACCTACGCTCAAGGCTTCATGTGTTCCAAGCAACGTAGTCTGAAAACCTACATTCAAGGCTTCTTACGTTCCAAGCGATGTAGTCTAATACTGCATCAAGGGCTTGCCCTATAATACAGTCTGCTTAACCTACGCTCAAGGCTTCATGCGTTCCAAGCAGCGTAGTCTAAGTCATGAGCATGCTGTACCATGGGAGGTCTTAGGAGGTTCTTGATTCTTGGTTAAGGTAACTTACTCTCTTCTTGTTCCTCTGTGGCCCTAGACTACTCCCCATGATAGACCATAAAAGTCACTTGCTCGGTGCATACTTAAACATGGCATCCTTCAAATCTTTTGGGTACCCATAACTTGGTGCAGGGCATCTCTACAAGGTGAGAGAAACTTGAGGCCAAACATGACATCCTGCAAGGGAAACATGGTGCAGGGCCTCCCACCTAGAAGAGGAATTCTTAGGCCTCATAAAGCACCGCTTGGTGGGAAGTCATGGGTCACTTTGGACATGACTAGAGTATTACCTAGCATTCTTGAGTTTCTGAGTTTGGGGACCTTGGTCTCTCGTCCTTGAGTGGTACCTAGCATTCTTCTTACTTGGGTAGTTGTAAAGCTTGTGTGATGTTGTTCTTTATTCTCAATCTTGTAAGTTTCTAAGGTCCTTAATTCCTTGAGGCATAAGTCGTAACTTGTATTTGTAACCATATGAACCCATCTTAGCGTGAGTTGGTCTAGAAGGTCATAGATTCCTAGGGAGTTCTTTAGAGGGTTCTAGAAAAGTCTTGATTCTTGTGGTGTTTTCCTTTAGGTGTTTCTTGGGTCCTAACTTGGTTTAGGTTCCAAACTTGCTCCAATAAACTTGAAACCTCAAACATATATTCATGTCCTTTATAATAGACCTAAGAAGTACCAAATCATTTGGAGCACTTATAGACCTTCTAGGGGTATTTTGGTCATTTTACACCTAATTCTTCGTTTTGCTACTTAACATGTTCCAATGGCTTCATGCTTTACCACATCATCAAACACCATAAAATAAGATCTACTATAGAGTTTCATAGCACTTTGAGGTCATCTAGGTCATGAACCGTGGCTAGATATCCTTAGGGGCATTATGGTCATTTTGTACCGTTTCTTGGTTCTCCTACTTATCCTTATCCAATGACCACCAAATTTCATATATAACCTTAACATGCTATAATATGCTCAGCATTAAAATTTCATAGGCAGCAGAGTTAATCTAGTGGGTTATCTTAACGTTACCTAATTCACGAGCAATTTGTTCGGTTGAAGGCCTTAACTCACGGTTCCTAGGGTTTTTCTTTTATGTATCCTTAGTTCATACTTGGTTTAGGGTTCATATGGAAATCTAAGTGATTCCTACAAGTATTTCTTAACAAAAAGTCCAAGGTGGCTACTTACCTCGTTGTCGACGTTCGGGACCTCCGTTCTTGAGCTTCCGGTACCCGAATTACCTCAAATTTCCTTCCACAGACTCCTTATTGTGTCTACTTTCTGGAACCATAAAGTGTTTCATGAGAACCTATCTAAAAAAGAGTTAAAATTAAGAAAAACTAAGGGAAGGTCGTGTTTTGGGTTGACATGACCTATTCAACTGAACCGACCATGTCGTCGTCTTCTTCCAACAGACAGGAATAGGACGTGGGTGACCGTTCGCGCCGCCGTCTGAAACTTGCCCTCCCTAGCTTCGATCATGCTATTTCGCCCCTCGAATTCTTCACGAAACGTAAAGAGAGTGTTACAAGGAAGAGCTAGGGATTGATTTCATACCTTTTCGTGGATTGTAGCCTAAGATATTCGCTTCCAAAGTTCGTCCAAAATATGATTTCTCGCCAGAGTAAAAACAGAGGATTTCTTATTGGTAGCCGATTCTAGAGGTTTTCAAGGCTCTATTTCTTCATGGAATGTCTTCCTTATTCTTCCCTCAAGCTTAAGATATTTGTTTGGAGGAACGACTTTGAGTGTGGGACCTTAAGTTTGAGAAACCACTCTCGGTCTGCAAGTTACCCGACACCTCCGATTTTCGATCTCTTGGGTATCTTATTTTACGATGTTTCAGCTCTCGATTACTTCAGCAAGGTTACTCAACTTCTTCCTCTGAAGCTAAAGGAATCCTTAATTTGAAGGAAAAGAGGCGGTAGATAGGAATTCGACACTTACCCCCAATTTGAGCCCGAAACGGTTTTCTTCAATTGGGAACCTTCCTAAGGTTATTTCTCTTCGTAGTCTTCTATGGAAACATTCCTTGGAGGTGCAGAAACTTATTGGGATCATCCTTGCTCGACGAATTCTCGTGTATCTTCGGATTGGAATTTTGAGTTTTCCTTGAAGCTCTTTAATGGTGGATTGGATTGGGGGAATGGTTTCTTGTACTTTCAGCACTCTATTTCTTCAATGAACTTGTGGGTAACCTTGTTTAGAAACTATAGGAACAAGTTTGAAGGGAAATGGTGGGGAATTGCTCTCGAATTTGGAAGAAATCGAGAGTAGGAGACCCAAAATCTAAACGCTTATTGCCAACAACTGGTAGCTCGACCTTGCTCGATTCTTGTTCCAAACTATTTCTCCAACTTCAGAATTTTTAGGGGAAACTTAAACTGATATTGAGAACTCTAGAATCATCGTGAATTGGCAGTTGGATTTTTTAGAAAATCCGTCGAAAATATTTATTATGATTAGAGCCTCACGGACCTTGGTTTTGAATCCTAGCCGTTGGATGTGATGATCCGTGAGTTTTCTAGAATATATCCAATTTTGGAAGAGATCCAACGGTTGAGAGTTGAGATTCGAAGGATTTTGTGCAGAAGGCACTATGAAGGTTCTGATTTTTTAGTAGAATGGCAAATCCGTAATTATCCTTAACTTCAGGGTTATTTTGGTAATTTGCCACTTCTCGAATAATTTATTATTATTTTCCAAAAAATCCATAATTTTCCTAAAACTTCTTCGTTCCTTGTTGGTCATTTTTGCCTTCCTGAGAATCTTTAAATTCTTTTTAGATAAGGAATTAAAAATTTGGAAAGATCCTTGATAATTGGAAAATTACCTTTTCATCCTTTTGGCTTAGGCTTTCATTCCCAATCCTTCTCCAAAGGCCTTGAGTCCTTAAAAGTAATTCTTAGGGTATGAAAATGAGTTACTTAAGACCCTTGTCTTTGCTTAATCCTCTTAATTTTCTTCTTTGGATCCTTTGAGTCTTATACGGATGGCTTGACTTCAATTTTTGGGTGTTACAATTCAACCACATGAACCCTCATAATTTAGGATAGTTCTATATGCTCATAGTTACTAACATGCTTAAATAAATGAATTTTCAAGTCTAATTTATAAATATAACTCAAACATAAACTTCAATTAACTTTATACAAACCCTTTGCAATCTAACATGCTTTAACACGTTAAACTCGTCAATTCAACCATATAATAAATATAAATTAAATATCAATCCATAAACGTATTTAATCGGTAAACAATACTTAAATGGAAAAATCCAAATAGTTACTTACCACCATCTAAATTTGATTCAAACTATTTTTCTCTTTTAAATTTTCCAAAATCTTCCAATTAGTTTCTAAAATAAAAATTTATAATAGTTGCAATTAACTCAAAAAATGGTAAAACAAAGATGTCAAAGTGAATCAAAATAGATAAAAATAGTCCAACCGGTCTGATTCAATTCAACCAACAACACTAACGCCTGTTTTTTCATATCATCAAGCTCGTTTCTATCCTTAATTGACGCCTTCACCAAAAGTATAGTTCTCATCAAGATGAATTTAATGAGATAATAATAAACAAAAATCATTGACTCTACAAGTAGAATTTTATAGAGTACATTTTAGAAGATAAAAATAATCTAAAATTATTTTTGTAAGATTAAAATCCTAACTAAAATTAATTTTTCTAATTTCTTAAATCGGGATTTTATTGAGAGTCTTAGAAGCTCCATTTCCAAATGAGATAGAAGGAAAAAAGGGTGGGTGAATTCCTAAGGATTCAAGAACCATATAAAAGAAAATAATGAAAAATAAAAAAATACTATTAAAAATTTTAATTCACATCCTTTCCCTTTAGAATTGTTTCAAAAATTCATTTTAAATAATTTTTTTAGAAAACCCAAAAAAGTAGCAATCTCCCTTCCACACAAAATTTTGTCACCCAATGTCATGGAAAAATAACTTGTTTAGAATAGGGCACAAGAGCTAGACTTTTTTCACGTGACTCAGGTCACTATATTTTTAGTAGATCGAACATCCTAGGATTGTGACCGACAATTAGTTACGTAGACCTTTGTGCTCCCAGAAATTGGATTAGCCTTAAAAATCTAATCCGAAGCGGCGTAGAAATATGAGATGTGATTTAAACTGCCTAGATACCCTAAGAACCATGTAAATCTCCACTGCGCCTAAGAAAATTTAAGACAGCTTACAAGTCCATTAACAAGGTGAACAATGTCACTAAAGCCCGACCACCTCCTATTCCCTCTCCACCTCAGTAGCACTATTCAACAACTTAGATCGAACCTATAGTGCCCCAACCAAGTGGTAGGCACTTAGGAACCCGTGCCATTGAGCTTGACTAAGTTAAATAGGATAACATATCGAGGCTACTTGAGTTACTATTGTGTGTAGAAATGGTTGAGAGTGATTCCGTAAACCCGTCCTAAGAGGACAAGGTATTATATGATTTTTTTGGCTCATGACGAGTGCCACTACTGTATGAGGAAATGATTAGGGCTCCCTAAACACGCTCACTACATTCTAACAAGCATGTAGGGCCACTTCTCCATAACCTTACATAGATGTGTTTAGACAAAGACACTATACTGTGTATGAAATATGATGAGGTTGCACCTTAACGATACCACCTATTCACTATTGTGACAATGCAAGCGGACTAATTCTGAGGAATTAAAAATTAGTTCACCCTAGAGATGAGATACACCGTCGGTGACCAGTAGATCCACATTGCAAAAATTAGTTCACAATAATATGAGTTACACCCTCTTACGAGGACCAAAACTTGAATCTAGCACCTTAGACCACTCAGCCATCTTGACTGATTATTGTGAGATCTAACATTGGTTTGAGAGGGGAATGAAGCATTCCTTATAAGGGTGTGTAAACGTCTCTCTAGTAGACGCGTTTTAATACTGTGAGACTGACGCTGATACGTAACGGACTAAAATAGACAATATCCGCTAGCTGTTGGAGAGAGAAACGAAACAATCCTTATAAGGGTGCGAAAACCTCTTCCTAATAGGCACATTTTACAACTGTGAGGCTATGGAGATACCTAATGGGCCAAAATGAACAATGTTTGCTGGTTGTGAGCTTCGACTTTTACAAATGATATTAGAGCTAATCACCAGACGATGTGCCAGTGAGGACACTAGGCCCTCAGGGTCCAACATCTAGTGGAGAGGGGAAGAAACATTTCTTACCAGGGTCTAAAACCTCTCCCTAGTACATGTTTTGACAATTTTAAATCTCTAGTGAGTTTAATTGATATCCACCATGGTACTTTTTCCATGACTACAAAGTTCTTATCATTTGATAAAATAATGATACTTAAATCTCTAGTGAGTTTAATTGATATCCACCATGGTACTTTTTCCATGACTACAAAGTTCTTATCATTTGATAAAATAATGATACTTTCAACCCAATCCCCTAACGCTAGTAAATATTATCCACTTTGGCTCACCATTATATAAAGTTGTCAGAAATGGGATATAAACCCAGCCCTCTTACGGACCAGAATTTGAGCTTAGCTTCGACTTTTACAAAAGATATTAGAGCTAAACATCTCAGGATCCAACACATCTAGTGGAGAGGGGAAGAAACATTTCTTACCAACCTCTCCCTAGTACATGTTTTGACAATTTTAAACCTCTAGTGAGTTTAATTGATATCCACCATGGTACTTTTTCCAAGAATGAAACAGTCCTTATAAGAGTGTGTAAATGCTTCCCTAGTACGCTGACGATGATACGTTATAGACGGAAATAGACAATATCTACTAGCGGTTGGATAGAGGAACGAAACAAGGAAACTCATCCCAAATAGACAATATCAATTAGTGGTGGGCTTAATAATGATACTTTCAACTTGGCTCATCATCAGCCTCACAATTATGTAAAGTTGTTGAAGTTTAGATTTGAACCCACACAAATCCCTCTTATAAGGACTAGAACTCAATTTTGGCGCCTTAGACCACTTGGCAATCCTAACTACTTATTGTGAGATCTCGCACTAGTTTGAGAGGGGAATTAAACATTCCTTATAAGGGTGTATAAACGTCTCTCTAGTATGTTGGCTTTTTGGCCCTTAATCTCATGTTAATTAATTTTAATTAATTAATTGACTGATGTTTTGATGATAACAAACCTACTTTTAATTATTAACTATTTTCAGTATTTTGAACAGTCTACCGTATAAGGTTGGGAATAACAATTTCAACTATTTTTCAATTACTCAAATCAGAGCTAAAACAAAGAAATTACAGTCGAGACAACATACCCGACGGATGATGTGGCAACAAAATCAAAATGATGGACAAATCAAAGTATATCAAAGTATGACTTTTATAATTTTAGAAGAGTAACAAAAGGTGGAGTTTTTTTTTCTTATTACTATATTTCTAAATAAACTAATTTATACATAATATAAATTTGAATCTAACCGTTACTCACATTGATTTTTATTATTACTATATTATATTATTATATTATAATATTTTGAAATTTTGGTGGTTACTAACATTGTTTTTATTATTTTTATATTATTATATTTATAATAAATTTTGAATTTGTCATTTGAGGTTACTCCCAAATTTTTTATTATTTTTTATATTATATTATTATTATATTAAAAATACAATAAAAATGAATTTGTAAAATTTTCTTTTTTATTTACTTTTAATCTCCACCTTCCATTACTCCTAACATAATCCAATGGTCAATATTAATTCATACTTTTTGCCATTTTTCTTCCCTATATAAACTCATCAACTTCCCCACATTTTAAAAACACACAACTTCTATAATTCTTCAATCCTCAATTGTTCAAAGCCTCCATTGTTTGTTGCTCTCCAAGCTTTCAAGTTTATTTCTCTTCATCTTATTGTTGAGAGAGATTTTTATTGTATTGTGAGGAAATAGTTGTGAGTGCTCCAAATTGTAAATCTACTCTTTTAGAGAGTTGTGGTGTGTTCAGACCAAAATTCAAATACTTGTATCGGTTTGATCTTGCGCCATGGAAACGATTGAGTTTGCTCTTGAACTCGTAAAAAGAGTGGTGTAGCGGTTTGGCTCTAATCCGTGGAAAGAGTCGAGATAGTTCGTTATTCAAATTCCCAAGAGGCGCTTGGGGAGTGGAGTAGGTCGAGTTTGACCGAACCACTATAAAACTACAGTGTAATATTTTCTAACTCTTTCCTATTTAATTTCAAAATTATTATTGTGATTTATTGCATGTTTTAGTTGATTATTGTTTTGACTTAAATTATTTTGTTCTCGTAATTATCATCTTCACTTATTTGTAAAAAGTTTCATAATTAGAAAAATTAATCACGTTTAAATACTTTTATCGTTAAAACCGTATTCACCCCTCTAGGGTTGCCATACCGATCCAACATAGTAGACGCGTTTTAAAACTGTGAGGCTGACGGTGATATGTAACAGACAAAAATAGACAATATCTACTAGCGGTTGGAGAGAGGAACGAAACAATCCTTATAATGACCTTTAATATCATTCCTATGAACATTACGTAAACACTCCAACAACAATAGGGGAGAAGGTTTCAAGCCCGGTGGGAAACTTCAAAGAGCCATTGAAATGGCAATGGAGAGACGAGAAAATAGAATTCGTCTAACGTGAAGGTGAAGTTACTGATAGTGCGATGACTGCCAATCGCCTTCTTGACCAAAAGGTTCTCACAAATGATTGTAGTGATTACTTGTGGTACATTACCCGGTAAACTTTTTTTGTTTATCCTTTCCCAAATCTTTATTAATTAATCTTAATCATATTGATTAGGCTAATCCTACCGTCAACTTCCATCTTACTAGATCTGATCCACTGTTTGGCAGGAATGTAAAACTACGTGTTAAGACCCGTGACCACATACTTCATGCATTCTTGAACGGGAGGCATATTGGTAAACTCACTACTCTTAGTGTTGTAAATTGTCATAAGTTTTTTTTATTTTATTTGGTTATTTGGATTAGATTTGATTTAGTTATTTGGATTAGATTTGATTGGTTATTTGGATTAGATTTAGTCCTACCCGATTGAGCTATATATTGGTATTAGACATCGGAATTTGATACTGGGATTTGGGAGAGTTTTGAGTGTCACATTGTATTTCTTGAGTGACATATTGGTGAGAGTCTTTGTAGTGTGATAGTGAGGTATTCACTTGTAACACTTTGTTTATTAGTGATTGGTTACTACCCGTGAATGTAGGGGAACTTCTTCTCTCCGAACCACGTAAATATCTTCGAGTTTCTTTGTGTAATTCCGCTCATTGGTGTTGTGAGTACATTTGTTCTGCTTTCGGCGCACAACAAGTGGTATCAGAGCCTGATTGTGGTATTTGGGGTATTGTGAAAGTTTTGGCCTCATCGACCACTAGACGTGCTCACAATCGTACTTATTTTCTTGAAAATCAATTTTCAAGAATTGTGGTTTTTTAGTTACATCCAGATTACCTATTACAAATGGTAGAGTCATCTAGAATTAAAACACGGCGTGGATCAAGATTTTTTGAGTTCTAATCTCGAAGTAGAGAAATTTGATGAAACCAATAATTTTGGGTTTTTGACAAGGCGAAGTTAGCGATTTGCTGGTCATGCAAGATCTTGATGCTTCTCTCCAAGAGGTGGGACTGGATCTGGAATGGGAACCCTTCTGATTTCCAAGATCAGGGATATACCGAAGGTGCAGAGCTTATTGATTCCGTCTTTAATGTCGTTCGCAAGGAGGCTGAGAACTGTGACTGTTTGCAAGGGTTTGTGGTAGCTGGATTGTATTGGGTTTGCAGGCTAGCTCAATATAATTATGGAGGAAAATTTTGTAACTTAGGGTTCTTGCGTTGGGGGTTGATTCGCATGGAGGACGGTGTGAGATCTGGGCGTCAGTCGGGGGTTTTGGTGAAGACTTGGAACTCGTCCGGTTGCTTAATTGTTAGAAAGAAAGAGGATGGATTAGGGGCGCCGGTTCTTCGGCCTCACGCTTGCTTCATGCGAAAAAGGAGACGAAGAAGCCTAGGTTAGTTTTGAGTGATTCTGGGTCTAGTGATGAGGTATTGCTGCCTCATCGTAGACGGGTTGATCCTGAAACTATTTGGGTTTGTATTGGTTTGAATTCTTTTGAAAAGGATGATATGGAAGAGAAGGACCATACTGATTTTCAAACATCAGCATGAACAAAATGGAAAGGGTTGCAGTTGGGATTCAGGTGATTGCAATGTATCATTGAAGCCTAAAAAAAAAAAAAAAAAAAGGGTTTTTATAATTTGATTTGGTTTATAATAAAGTGGCGATGACTATGGGTTGACGATCCTAACTAAGAAAAGTTGTGTATGATCAGTTCGGTTTCTTGAACGGCGTGTTGTTTGTTGGTTGTTTTTGTGTGGATCGGACACAAATCCTTGGATATTTTAGTTTTGGATTTGAATTTGGACCTAGTGGTGCGGAGGTTGGAAGGATGGGGAACGAGAGTTGTTTTTTATTTCGAATTAAGGTAGTGATTTGCTTCAGCTTGGTTTTTGATTTGGCGTTTGCTCTAAACTTCGATTTAGACCTGGTACTTGTCATTTTTTTTTCGTCCTTGATTGGAGCTAAAGGGAGCTCTGTGGCTTCAATTGACTTGAAGAAAAATTTGATTTCCCTTGGCGTTTTGGATGCGAGTGGTTATCGTATCATTTTGGAAGGAGGAAATTTGAAAGTAGCTCGTGGAACTTTGGTGTCAATTAAAGGAACTAGAAGAGGTAGCATATACTACTTCAACGGAACCAGAATAATTGGGCATGCTGGTGTGGCAAGTTCGAAAGAACAAGACATATCGAAATTATGGCACATGAGACTTGGGCATGCAGGTGAGAAGGCGCTTCAGACATTGGTGAACCAAGGAGTCCTTAAGGGTGCCACAACTGGTAAAATCGATTTCTGTGAACATTGTATATTTGGTAAGCAAAAAATGTGAAATTTGGTACTATACACCAAACAAAGGGCCTAGATTGCTGATTCTCGGCAACTTCAATCTCTGCCGTTGCAACCTCTTATGTTTTTTATTGTTGTACGATTTCTGCTTGAGGTTTTGTACTTCGATAGCTTCGGGAGGCCTAACTTTGTGGGAGGAGGGATTGATGTTTTTGATTTTATTGATTTGTTTATTTGTTTTGGTGTGGTCTGCTTAATCCTTTTCCCACAAGAGTGCTTTGGATTGGACTCGATTGGATTTGATTTGATTTGATTTTGATTTTATTTTTTAGGTTTTTTTGTTTAGGGAGAAAGTTTGAGGGATTTTTCTTCTTTTTTTTCTTTCAATAATGGTGGGATTTTGAGTTCGTACTGATTTTAACTTCTCTTGAACGGGGACCTTCCAGTGATTTTTCAAGAATTTTGGAGCTCCCAACAAGAGGAAAGCAAGCTTTAGAGGACACGCTTCGTTCAGATAAGTAACCACACAAATGTACTAGCATGCGAGCATATCTTACCTTAGGTGGTAAGATTATGTATGTCTAGAACTCTAATAAGCAATTTTGGATAAATGTACTGTGTATGTTATGAACAAATAAAAAAATTCCCCTAGTATGAGAATTGTTGTTGCATGCCTATTTAATGTTTTTTCTCGTGCTAGAAAGGTGGAAGGTAAAACTTGTGATATGTACTATTGGTGTTTGATGGATGTTATTCCGTTCACCATGTTCGAATGACATGTAAAATTGTGTGCTAGATTTAGGTGAATGCTTCTATGGATTATGTAATTTTGTACTTTAAGTGGTGGATATGAATATCTCACTAATAAGCATGCATGAACCAAATTAAGTTTAGATTATGATTTTTGTGTGGTTGGTGATTGATAGAATATCTCCCTAGTAAATCAGGCATGAACCAAGTTAAGTTTAGAGCACTATAGCTAGATTGGGTTTAGAGTCGCCTAGGTCAGTACGTTTCTAATAGACTGTGCACCATAAGATCTGAGCGGTAATCAGAGAGCATAAATTTGAATTCACCAATTGGTTGGATACTGAGGAGTTAGTCCTAACGTCGTAGAAACGAGTGACTAAACCGCCTAAACTCCCAATGAACCTAGTAAACATCTATGACAAGGATGACTAAAAAAAATACGCTTGAAAGTAGGGTGAATGATGCCATCAGAACATATAAGACCATTTGAGTGTAGAAACAGATCAAGGCAAATGCTGCGGTTCTATAAATTGGTCTTGAGGAGGGACTTGAGACAGATCAAAGGGGAAGTCGTAAATCCATAAACCAATCTTGAAGAGAAATTTGGGACTATGTGGGTAGATATTACAAGGTGTGTGCTACTATTGTGTGTGGAAATGGGCCAAGGGCGACGTCGTGACTCCATAAACCTCTCTTGGAAGAGACTTGAACTACACGAGTAGTTGTTAGGGTGAGTGCTCCTATTGAGTTTAGGAATAGAACAAGACGAAAATTATGACTTCGTTAATTGGACCTAATAGATGACTTGGGCTTGCATAGGTAGTTGACTCACGATGAATGACTAGGAATTGCTCAGAACTTCGAGACATACCCAGAAACTTAGATACCTATATGACTAGGCCCAAACTTCCTGGAGACGAGACAAAATCTTGTTGTAACACCAATGAACGGAGTTGCACAAAGAAACTCCAAGATATTTACGTGGTTTGGAGAGAAGAAGTTCCCCTACATTCACGGGTAGCAACCATTCGGTCATCCTAACTACTTATTGTGAAATCCCGCATTGGTTTGAAAGGAGAATGAAGCATTCCTAATAAGGGTGTGTAAACGTCTCCCTAGTAAATGCGTTTTAATAATGCGAGGGTGATGGCGCTACAAAACGGACTAAAGCAGATAATATTTGCTAGCGGTTGGAGAGAGAAATAAAACAATCCTTATAAGGGTGCAGAAACCTCTCCGTAATAGGCGCATTTTAAAACTGTGAGGCTGATGACAATACTTAATGGGTAAAAATGAACAATGTCTGCTAGTGGTGGGCTTGGACTTTTACAAATGATATCAGAGCTAATCACCAGGCGATGTGCCAGTGAGGACGCTGGGCCCTCAGAAGGGATGGATTGTTAGATTCCACGTCGATTGGAGAGGGGAAGAAACATTTCTTACAAGGGTATAAAAACCTCTCCCTATTAGATGTGGTTTAAAACCATGAAGCCGACGGTAATACGTAATGAACGAAATCTGTCAATATCTACTGGTGGTGGCATTGTTATAACAAGGTTGGTGGTTCAAGCCCTCCTTCTAATGATGGGAATGAAGCATTCGTTATAGTGGTGGTGTTGTTTGATACAGTAGCCATCTCCTTTAAACACAAATTTTTTTCACCCAATGTTATCGAAAATATAGAAGAAAGAGGGTCCAGTGAAGAAGTAGGGAAGCAAATGGGGAAGAAGGAAAATTGGAGAGAACAGGAGGCTTGAGAGGTAGATTATGGGAAAGAAGGAAAATTGGAGAGAAGAGGAGGCTTGAGAGGTAGATTATGGCACGCAAAAATCTTTATACACAAAATTTCGTCACATAGATAAATTTGGCTAACATAAGTATCAAGTGTTCGGAAATTTATCAATATCTCTCAATGCTTATCAATTTAGGATGACATGTCCATAAAATTTTGTGCATTAGGGGAGATATTTTTTGTTACTATGGTAAACCGTATACTGATTCTCATATTTATGCAAATATTTTACATTTCCATTTCCATCTATCACAAAATCATTTTTCGCAAGATTTAGAATAGTTGACCGGCCATGTGGGGGTCATGAGCAGCAATGTTTCAACTCAAGGGGAATAGATCGACATGAAAGGACCCCAATGCAGTAAAGTCTTGTTCTCAAACCTTCCTCTTCGTCAACGGTGTAAATTCCATGCATTTTTTTTAGATTTGATATCGAATAGCGTACGTTTTAAACTAGAAAATAAAATTTCAAGAATTGAGCATGTGTTAATGTGATGTTAATTTAAGATTAGAAATTGACTATGGAGCACGATGTACATGTTATAGGAATTTAAAAATTATGACACGTCATACTCTAATTATTAACTATATTTTCAATCTTGGGATTAGAGAAATATCGATAATTACGAAAAAAAACTAAATATAAAAGTTTGCTAATGTTCTAGAAAATTACTATGCACGAATAATTAAAACTTAGCCACAATGGACTGGAACTAAGTCAAAAAACTAGAAGACAATGCAAAAAACAAAGGAAAACATTGAAATAGCCGAAATTCGAACTTAAAACCGAACCTCAGCCTCGGAAGTTAGCAGAACCCAAACCATAGGTCTGTATCTGAAGCTAGGTTCGAAAATCCAAACCCACTAGTATTTTAGCCCTTAGACACGCCCGTAACCTAGTTGACCCAAGCCCAACTTCCACGACCCATCGTCTTCTTAACCAACACGTGTCAGCGTATGTCCAAACTTCAATCTAACCTTGCGTAGCTTCACCTCAATCCACGTCGTGCATCTACCAGTCCGTCCGTCACCACTCAGGACCCAAAACTAACCCTACAACAAATACCACTTTGAATAACTTTTAATAATAACATTCTACGTAAAGATCTATAAAAAAGTAGAAAGAAAGGGATCCCAACCATTCTCTTGTTTGAGAGCTTTTAATAATATCAACAGGGCACCCGTTCAAAAAGACTAAAAAACACAAAAAAGGGAAAATTGTTCAAATTGTCATCATATCCCGATATCCCTTTTGTTTTCTCCATCATTCAATCATTCTTTTCCTTTCATTCAAACTTCTCTTCTTTCTTCTTCTCTTCATTTTCATTTGTTTGTTCGAGCATCTCCATAGTTTGAGCAACTTAGATGATCGTTCGAACTTTTCTATTTATCTTCTCCATCATTTTACTCTATTTGCTATTTGAGCCTTTCCAAGATTTGAGCAACTCCACCAATGATCCATCTATCATTCCAGCATCCTCTCTTAACACAATAAATTTTTCCTTCTTTCTTATTTTTTCCTCCTTTTTCTCTTTTATTGTCAACAATATTCCCTTACGTCCCATTTCTCCGATTAGGGTTTTACTTTTTCCAATATTAACTACGATTTTTCGATCATTTTACTCATATCTCGCTCTCTCTTTCAATTCTCTCTTTATGATCATTTGAAGTAATTGTTCAACTTTATTGCCTTCTCTCTCTCATTTCATTTTCTTCATAAAATGTGCAATAAAGATTAATCATAAAAGAAATCTCTAAACTTAGTCAACATGACTTTCGTTTGACATGAATTCTATGTATAACGTGATTCAGTCAGAAGAGATTGCAAGTTGCAAAGTTAACATCAATTTTTTTTAGCATTTTTATGAGTTTTCTCAACCACAATCTGCAAAGATTCTTCGTTCCTTGTGATAATAGGGACAGATGTGCATAAAGAGAGCTAGGATAATTGAACAAGAGGCTCAAAGCTAACTATGAACCTATTTGCCAAGATTGATTTCAATTTCTTGATGGCATTTTAATTGGCACTTCTATGATGCTTTTGGATAATCTTCCTATTTAGGAATGTGCTCTCTCTCTCTCTTCTTGTCTCTTGAAATAGGAGATTTGGAACGGTTGATTCATCATAAGTTTGTTTGTTTTTTTATAGTAGCAATAGAAGCTTGTTCCCCACTTTCCCTCCACGGCCAAGATTTTTCTCGCTCTCTTCACTCACTGCCAAAAGTGTGGAGCATTGATACAATTGAAATTTACACGAGATCATCCACATGTGATCATCCACATTTGACTTCATTGGTGGTCTAAAATTTTGAAAAGAATGCATTTAAAGCTCAAAATATGTTCGTGTATGCAATCACAGTGATAATTTTTTAACATCAACAAAATGAAGTAAAGAAGAAGGAAATGACTTACACAATAGGCAAGAAGTCTAAGATTCCAACCCAATTTCCATTCCTCAAGGTTTCTCTCTAAAGAAATGGCAGCAATAAAGGATTGAAATGACCTAACAAGACATTGAAGACTAGTGAATAGAAGTGTTGAAGGATAATGTAACGCTTCTAATTCTTTTAGGCTCATTAGTGACATCACCTCATGCATATTTTAATCATGTATGCAAAAATTCATAATAAATACTTTTAAAATAAATCCATGGACTTACCTATTCAATTCCAAACAAGAATTAAAATAATATAATTTTTTAACATAAAACAAATTGCATTAAAAACACCTAATATCTACTAATTAAAATGGTACATGCAAGAGCCACAAGGCATGCACCATCATACATCAATCAATTAGCTAACTACAACAGTAACGTCACTTACTTGGTTGTCATTTGCCAAAGTTACTGATTGTTCGATAGTCACCTCAAAACTATATTCCAATGCTTAATTCTCACATATATCATTTCATATGACATTCTTAGGGCATATAAACATCTTAACCTAGCTAAACAAGACGATTAATTACAATATACGTCTTAAAACTAACTAAAATTTGATAAATAGAAGTCTTATTGACCTCAAATGTCTTAAATAAGGTCAAAAATGGCTTCAGGAGGGTTGAAAACTTGGAAAATATTATAAAAATTTATACCAAGCTGTCTAAGCCGAGAAGTCGAGCTTCCAAGCCAATGAGTCGAGTCGTGAATCCGAGTCAATCAAGCTACCGAGCGATTGGGGTGGAGAATAGAGGAACGAAAGTCAACGACGATGTTGGGTCTCGAAGGGGGGGGGTGGATTTTGAGATTCCTCAACGGTTGGGGATGAGAATAAAACATTCTTTATAAGGGTTTGAAAACGTCTACTTGGCAGAAGCATTTTAAATACCTTGAGGGGAAGCCTAGAAGGGAAAGCCCAAAGAGGACAATATCTGCTAGCGGTGGGCTTGAGCCGTTATAGATAACTTTTTAGTACGAATGCCTGTATTAAGCCAAAAGACTCGATAATTAATACCAAAATCCTTATTAAACATGTCATGACTCGTAGAGTTACAAAGAACCAACTCCGAGTTCAAAGCAACAAGAACCAAAGACTTGTGCGTAAAACTATGGACTAGTCGAAGTTATCCACAAGGTTGAGAAGGTATCATATAGAATTCAACTACTCCCATAGATGCGGACTAGCCCTTTTGTCCACGTTAGTAACTTGAAACGTTACTATCTCGACCAAAAAGACATCAAGCACAAGGAGGTGGTACGACCTCACGCAAATAAGAAGAATTTCCATGCCAAGAAAGTAGAACATACACCAACTAAGAAGACGTGAAGAGTCAAAAAATCGAGAAGTGGTTTTCAATAGTTCCTATCATATTGGAAGAGAATCGTTAATACTAAGATTAGTGGGAAGTGCATCCATGGACTTGAAGTCAACCTCATCCTACGACACTGAGTTTGTTAGGGGTCGATTGTTGGAGACGTCAACCAATTGAGTGAGAGAGGATGTCACGGTCATACTTGTTCAAGGCGTGTTGCCTATGGGTGCATGTCAGATATACTGGCCATGCTTGTCTAGGACGTGTTGTTCATGGGCATATGCCTATTCCAAACCTTTTTTTTTTTTTTTTTTTTACTTTTTTCATGTTGATAGGGCTTTACTATTATCGTTGTGTCAATACGAGGGTGTATCTACATCCGTAGGGCTAAAATGCCCCAAAATGTACTATAGGAGAATTTGAATAAGTGTCAATTCTTCTTACCTGGGTTATATGCTATCAAAGTCGTTGTTGTTGCCTACTTGCTTTTAGCTTATAACATTAATTTCTTTAAAATTGTTTTCAACGTGTTTCTTTGCTCACGTTTTCTAAACATTTATTTTAAACATGACCCGAGGCGCGAACAAGTGTCGCACAATCGCTATCCCACCGCTGCAAGAGTGCGATTGTTATGTATATTAAAAAAAAATTTCAAAATGACTCTGGGTGAGAATTTATGATGCATTCTGAATTTAATGCTTTCCGTTGTGCTAGAATGGAGGAATGGACATTGTGACCAGTGCTCTGGTTATTTATGGATGTTATCTCTTCGTTGAGCTTGCTTGAATATTAAGACTATGTTTTCCATACTTAGGTGATTGATAGGAATATCCCACAAATAAGCTTGCATGAATATGTAGTCTATGCATTCGTGGTTTAAATGATCGATAGAAATATCTCTCTAATAAAGCATGCATGTGTAAACCAAGTTAAGATTAGAACGTTAGAGTTAGAACGATTTTTTACGTTGTCCTAGGACATTATGTTTCAAGTATACCAGGCACCTTAGGATCTTGAGCGATGATTAGAGGTCTAGACTTGAGAGCACCCAAATATTGGATTAGCCTTGAGAAGCTAGTCTTGAGCATCTTGGAAACGTTAGTTGAGATCTAAACCACCTAGATGCCTTAAGAACCTAGTAAACCTCGACGAAAAGGTTTACTAAGAAAGCCTAATAGGCTTAATAGTATTGTGAACGGTGTCACGGAAACCTCCAAGATTACTCGGGTATTTCTATTGCGTGCAGAAATGGGTTAAAGGGTGACCTCGTGATTCTGTAAACAAGTATTGAGGAGGAACTTAAGACTACACGAGTGGTTAACTCTTTTATTGTGTGTAGAAATGGGTCAAGACTAACATTTCGATCCCGTAAACCGGTCTTGGGAATAGACTTGAGATTACACATGTAGTTGTTAGGGTGTGTGTTTCTAATGCACCCCTAATTTGTGGGTAGTTATTACAAGGCTTTAAGACACTACTCCCAATATGAATTACATTGATTTCCATTCTTAAACACAAAACCAAAGTTCAAAGGATCAATTTGAGCCCAAAATTCTTGTATTGGTCAATTTTGACAAAGTTGCTAACGTGAGGCAGACCTTCAAAAGGCAATATTAAATGCACCAAATTAAGTAAACACCGAAAGTTGAGTTTTTTTATTTATCTTTTGCATATTAAACTTTCGAGATTTTATTAAGAATTTTAGTGGCTGAAATTTTGAGATTTTATTAAGAATTTTAGAGGCTGAAATTCAAGATGGTGAGAAGAAAAAAGTGTTGAGAAACTCAGAAAAAATATTAAACAAATAATAAAAATTTAGAAAAGTGATCAAATTGAACCCTAGAGGGTATTTTAGTCCTTTATGTGCCCAGCTTATATTGGAACCTGTACTAACTAAAATAATTGGAGGGTATTTTAGTCGTTTATGTGCCCAGCCTATTGGGCCCATGTGCACGTACTTAGGCCGTGTGTGGAGAAGTACCATGCATCCAATCCTACCTATATTTGAAAATAGCCTAAGGTTATGTAATGTTTATAAAAGATAGTTCCTGTTCTAAATTAACATAAGTTTTGATTTGATTGGAGATCTTATGACAAGGTGGAGATTGTTGTAAATTGTCCTAAGTTTTGATTTGATTTGGTTATTTGGATTAGATTTAGTCATATCAGATTGAGTTATATATCGGTATTGGACATCAAAATTTGATATTGGGATTCGGGAGAGTTTTGAGTGTCACATTGTATTTCTTGAGTGACATGTGAGAATCTTTGTAGTGTGATAGTGAGGTATTCACTTGTAACACTTTGTTTATTAGTGATTGGTTGCTACCCGTGGATGTAAGGGAACTTCTTCTCTCCGAACCACGTAAATATCTTGGAGTTTCTTTGTGTAATTCCGTTCATTGGTGTTGTGAGTACATTTGTTCTGCTTTCAGGCACAACAAGTGGTATCATAGCCTGATGGTGGTATTTTGGATATTGTGAAAGTTTTGGCCTCATCGACCACTAGACGTGCTCACAATCGTGTTTATTTTCTTGAAAATCAATTTTCAAGAATTGTGATTTTTTAGTTACATCCAGATTACTTATTACAAATGACAGAGTCATCTGGAATTAAATCACGGCGTGGATCGAGATTTTTTGAGTTCTAATCTCGAAGTAGAGAAATTTGATGGAACCAATAATTTTGGTGTTTGGCGAGGCGAAGTTAGCGATTTGCTGGTCATGCAAGATCTTGATGCTTCTCTCCAAGAGGTGGGACTGGATCTGGAATGGGAACCCTTATGATTTCCAAGATCAGGGATATATCGAAGGTGCAGAGCTTATTGATTCCGTCCTTGATGTCGTTTGCAAGGAGGCTGAGAACTGTGACTGTTTGCAAGGGTTTGTGGTAGCTGGATTGTATTGTGTTTGCTGGCTAGCTCAATATGATTATGGAGGGAAATTTTTTAATTTAGGGTTCTTGCGTTGGGGGTTGATTCGCATGGAGGACGGTGTGAGATCTGGGGGTCCATTGGGGGTTTTGGTGAAGACTCGGAACTCGTCTGGTTGCTTAATTGTTAGAAAGAAAGAGGATGGATTAGGGGGCGCCGGTTCTTCGGCCTCACGCTTGCTTCATGCGAAGAAGGAGAAGAAGAGGCCTAGGTTGGTTTTGAGTGATTCTGGGTCCAGTGATGAGGTACTGCTGCCTCATCGTAGACGGGTTGATCCTGAAACTATTTGGGTTTGTAATGGTTTGAATTCTTTTGAAAAGGATGATATGGAAGAGAAGGACCATGTTCATTTTCAAACATCAGCATCAACAAAATGGAAAGGGTTGCAGTTGGGATTCAAGTGATAGCGGTGTATCATTGAAGTCTTAAAAAAAAAAGGGTTTTTATAATTTGATTTGGTTTATAATAAAGTGTTGTTGGCTATGGGATGACGATCCTAACTAAGAAAAGTTGTGTATGATCAGTTCAGTTTCTTGAACGGCGTGTTGTTTGTTGGTTGTTTTTTGTGTGGATCGGACACAAATCCTTGGATATTTTGGTTTTGGATTTGGATTTGGATTTGGTGCTGCGGAGGTTGGAAGGATGGGGAACGAGACTTGTTTTTTATTACGAATTAAGGTAGTGATTTGCTTCAGCTTGGTTTTTGATTTGGCGTTTGCTGTAAACTTCGATTTGGTGCTGGTACTTGTCGTTTTTTTTTTTTCGTCCTTGATTGGAGCTGAAGGGAGCTCCGTTGCTTCAATTGACTTGAAGAAAAGTTTGATTTCTCTTGGCGTTTTGGATGCGAGTGGTTATCGTATCATTTTGGAAGGAGGGAATTTGAAAGTAGCTCGTGGAGCTTTGGTGTCAATTAAAGGAACTAGAAGAGGTAGCATATACTACTTCAACGGAACCAGAATAATTGGGCACGCTTGTGTGGCAAGTTCGAAAGAACAAGACATATCGAAATTATGACATATGAGACTTGGGCATGCAGGTGAGAAGGCGCTTTAGACATTGGTGAACCAAGGAGTCCTTAAGGGTGCCACAACTAGTAAAATCGATTTTTGTGAACATTGTATATTTGGTAAGCAAAAAATGTGAAGTTTGGTACTATACACCAAACAAAAGGCCTAGATTTCTGATTCCCGGCAACTCCAATCTCTGCCGTTGCAACCTCTTATGTTTTTTATTGTTGTACGATTTCTGCTTGAGGTTTTGTACTTCGATAGCTTCGGGAGGCCTAACTTTGTGGGAGGAGGGATTGATGTTTTTTATTTTATTGATTTGTTTATTTGTTTTGGTGTGGTCTGCTTTGAGGTTTTGTACTTCGATAGCTTCGGGAGGCCTAACTTTGTGGGAGGAGGGATTGGTGTTTTTGATTTTATTGATTTGTTTATTTGTTTTGGTGTGGTCTGCTTTATTCCTTTTCCCACCAGAGTGCTTTGGATTGGACTCGATTGAATTTGATTTGATTTGGTTTCGATTTAATTTTTTAGGTTTTCTTGTTTAGGGGAAGGTTTGAGGGATTTTTCTTTTTTTTTTCTTTCAATAATGGTGGTTTTTTGAGTTCGTAGTGTGGAATTTCTCTCTTTCAATTTGTGCCTTTTTGCATGGGGATTTGGAAGAAGAAATATATATGGCGCAACCGAATGGTTTCGAGTAGTTGGACAACAACTTTTGGTATGCAAATTGAAGAAATCTTTGTATAGGCTGAAGCAATCTCCTCGCCAATGAGATAGGTGGAGATTGATATGCTCAAAGATCAGCTTTCTAAAACATTTGAAATGAAAGAGCATTGGCAGGCTGTCAAATGGATTCTTAGTTGGTTATGTGGATTCTGATTATGCTGGTGATTTGGATAAGCGACGATCTACCACGGGTTATTTATTTACTATGGCTGGTGGACCTTTTTGTTGGTGTTCAACATTGCAGTCTTCTGTTGCATTGTCTACCACCGGAGCAGAGTATATGACAGTAACAGAAGCTTTTAAAAAAGCTATTTGGATGCATGGTTTGATCAATGACTTGGGTATTTTGCAGGAACATATGGATGTGTTTTGTGATAGCCAGAGTGCTATTTGTTTGTACTAAACATATTGATGTCCGTTTTCAGTTTATTCGAGAAATTATTAGTGAATGGGACATTCGTTTATTAAAAATTGGAACTGCTGATAACCCTGCTGATATGTTGACAAAGGTGATCGCTCGTGAAAAGTTCTGGCATTGTTTGGATTTCATCAACGCTGGAAGAAAGGAGTAGTGTGTTGATGTGGTAGCAACCAACTCAGTTATCAACTTGGAGATCTTATGGCAAGGTGGAGATTGTTGTAAATTATCATAAGTTTTGATTTGATTGGAGATCTTATGACAAGGTGGAGATTGTTGTAAATTGTCATAAGTTTTGATTTGATTTGGTTATTTGGATTAGATTTGATTTGGTTATTTGGATTAGATTTAGTCATACAGATTGAGTTATATATCGGTATTGGACATCAGAATTTGAAATTGGGATTTGGGAGAGTTTTGAGTGTCACATTGTATGTTTTGAGTGACATATTGGTGAGAGTCTTTGTAGTGTGATAGTGAGGTATTCACTTGTAACACTTTGTTTATTAGTGATTGATTGCTACCCGTGGATGTAGGAGAACTTCTTCTCTCTGAACCACGTAAATATCTTGGAGTTTCTTTGTGTAATTCCGTTCATTGGTGTTGTGAGTACATTTGTTCCGCTTTCGGGCACAACAGTTCCCACTCATGTTTTGCATGTGATTGCATATCTAACCCCAATAGTGAGGTGACTTAGTGAGTACTTCATAAAATACTCAAGTCACGTGCTACTTTAATTTTTCAGTTAAACGTAAAGCTCCTATGCACAGATGATGGTGAATGTCGAGAAGACTAAGGAAGTCAAAACGGGACATAATAGTAGATGATAGGTTGCATTTGAGTTTCTATTTGTAGTTGTTAGGTATTTCTCTGAAGTTTATTTTATATCTAAAATCGTGTTATGTTGAATTTATTGTTTGAAACTATTTATGTAATCCATAACCTTATTTCAAAAATGTTTATTATGAATTTGTGCAATTAAGTCTAAAATATGGATGAGTTAACGTCACTAATTTGGTTAAGATAATAATGGTGTATAATGATAATATGAAGAAATAGAAAAAAAACGCATTGAAAATTGTATGAACATAGGCGAAGATGACAAACCAGAGTAAAACTATGTCTAGAAAATGGTGGACACACGTGTCACTCAATGAAATCCGCACCTGCAGTCTGATCTAAAAACCTGCACGCAACCCAGTACCCTCTATCTGAGGCCCATGACCCCAATTGCCTGCCTTGGCCTGACCCGATATGCCAGGCCAATTTAAGAGCGTCACGTGTTAGCTCTACAAAAACGAAAATACTGCATTCACTAGGGTTCAAAGCCTCGCACTTTCAGCCTATCTGCCCCCTCGTGGCAACCTGCACGTGGCTACGTGTGTGGAAGCGCCTCCAACCACGCGTGAGGGCCTGTGGGACAACTTTCATCTCGTCGTTCGGCCTCCGTTCAACTGTTTTACGTCACAATTTTAATACTGATCTTAACTTCTCTTGAACGGGGACCTTCTAGTCATTTTTCAAGAATTTTGGAGCTCCCAACAAGAGGCAAGCTTTAGAGGACACGCTTCATTCAGATAAGTAGCCACACAAATGTACTAGCATGCGAGCATATCTTACCTTAGGTGGTAAGATTATGTATGTCTAGAACTCTAATAAGCAATTTTGGATAAATGTACTGTGTATGTTATGAACAAATAAAAAAATTCCCCTAGTACGAGAATTGTTGTTGCATGCCTATTTAATGTTTTTTCTCGTGCTAGAAAGATGGAAGGTAAAACTTGTGATATGTACTATTGGTGTTTGATGGACGTTATTCTGTTCACCATGTTTGAATGACATGTAAAATTGTGTGCTAGATTTAGGTGAATGCTTCTATGGATTATGTAATTTTGTACTTTAAGTGGTGGATATGAATATCTCACTAATAAGCATGCATGAACCAAATTAAGTTTAGATTATGATTTTTGTGTGGTTGGTGATTGATAGAATATCTCCCTAGTAAATCATGCATGAATCAAGTTAAATTTAGGGCACTAGAGCTAGAGCAGGTTTAGAGTCGCCTAGGTCAGTACGTTTCTAATAGACTGTGCACCATAAGATCTGAGCGGTAATCAGAGAGCATAAATTTGAATTCACCAATTGGTTGGATATCGAGGAGTTAGTCCTAACGTCGTAGAAACGAGTGACTAAACCGCCTAAACTCCCAATGAACCTAGTAAACATCTATGACAAGGATGACTAAAAAAAATACGCTTGAAAGTAGGGTGAATGATGCCACCAGAACATATAAGACCATTTGAGTGTAGAAACAGATCAAGGCAAAAGCTGCGGTTCTATAAATTGGTCTTGAGGAGGGACTTGAGACAGATCAAAGGAGAAGTCGTAAATCCATAAACCAATCTTGAAGAGAAATTTGGGACTATGTGGGTAGATATTACAAGGTGTGTACTACTATTGTGTGTGGAAATGGGTCAAGGCCGACGTCGTGACTCCATAAACCTCTCTTGGAAGAGACTTGAACTACACGAATAGTTGTTAGGGTGAGTGCTCCTATTGAGTGTAGGAATAGAACAAGACGAAAATTATGACTTCGTTAATTGGACCTAATAGATGACTTGAGATTGCATAGGTAGTTGACTCACGATGAATGACTAGGAATTGCTCAGAACTTCGAGACATACCCAGAAACTTAGATAGCTATATGACTAGACCCAAACTTCCTGGAGACGAGACAAAATCTTGTTGTAACTTACAATGATAAGGATGGAATGAGAACCTATAAGTAGGTTGCTTACTAAGTATTTTTATACTCACCATTTTCTCCTTTTTTTAGGTGATCGTAGGTTGTCGATGTGGAAATATGCTTGGGAGCTGCACCATCACATAGTAGTGTCGATTCGGGGCGTTGGTTTAGTTTACAAAATTTTAGGAGTTGTCATTTGTACATTTTGTATCCGGTTCTCGTTCTTCATTTGTCAATAACATGAACCACACTTGTTTTGCATTTTCATTTTAGATTTTGGATGTTTGACTATGGTGTTGTATGAATTTTAAATTGCACAAAATTTTCTTGTATGTATGAGTTTTAGAAGTCTCAAAAATCAAGTCAATACTTGAGTAAATGAGGGGTACATAAATGAACCAAGATCACATTTGAATGAGTGCGATCTTGAGAATAGGATCTAAGAAAGGCTTAAAAGAATTAAAAGTTACTACCTATGCCAACTAAATGCACGTTCATATTCAGTGTCTCAATCATGAAAACTTTAACCACTAAAAAAAATCACTTCCCCGCTAAATCTCTCCCCTCTTAAATAAATAAATAAATAATATATATATATATATATATAATCTTCCTCCCCTCATCTAAAACGTTACTGGTTACCTTAAAGGAAAGAAACAAAATTTCTTGCCCTAAGATCTTTCTCTTCAACAAAATCATCGGTTGATTGCGGTAAGTGTTTGAGTAATTTTGTTGGGAGATTATGTTTATCCCGCTCTCAATATTTTGAAGAAAGGAGTTGTCATTGGAATCCCATTACGTCAATTTCTAAATTCGTTTTTCATCAAATTTTTTTAAAAATAATTTAGTTACAATTAAGTTGGAGTGAGTTTGAAAATTAAATACCAAAGATAATTTACCTATTCTGCAAAATTATGTCATGATCCGTAGTCATTTTATTAAAATCAGTTAAAATAACTTTTTGAACTTGACAAAAAAAAAAAAAAAAAAAAACGAGAAAGAAAATGAAAGATTGGAAAGTGTTAAATTGTTTGTACCCAACAAATATAATATTATAACAAACATATATTTTTAATTTATATAAGTAATTTTTAAATATATTATAAAATCATAGTATCTATTAAATGGTATGTCGGTAGACATGGTATTTATTAGACATATTTATATAAAAAAAACGATAAATTTAAATTAATTTATTAAATACTTATAAAATTTAGTAACCTAGTGTTAAGTTTAAAGGAATTATTTAGGAATAAAAAAAATTAATGATCATCATTTTCAATTTTAACTTTAGTTACCATCTTAATAAAATCACTCCCTCAAAATATTCCATAACTATAACAAAAATTTTTATTTTAAGAATTTAAATACGAAACAAATAAAACTTGATTTGAAGGAAAAAAGAAAGATAGAATAAATATTTCAAGATATTTCTTTACCCTCAATAATTGGACTACAAGGTAGATGATCTTTGTAGTCATTTTATTTTAATTGATTTCATCAAGAAGATGGATATGAGGTTGAATTAGACCTTGAGGAGAGAATTCAGGTTGGTAAATAATTAGTAACTTTGGCCTAGGTGAACCAAGTAGGTGGTTCCACTATCGGTTTGGTTGGAAGAATTCTCATGTATTGTAACGGTGGTAAAAAAAGAAATATATATCAGTCAACACAATTTCTGCCAAGGACAAACCAAACCAATCACAACTGAATCATTCACCCCCTCCTTTAAGAAACAACCCTCAACACCCATATTCCATTTCACACTCGTGCCATTGGAGAGTAACTAGAGCACAAGAGAGAAATATATTCACGAAACCCTCTCCTCAAACTAATTTATCGGCGAGAGTAGAAAACTTATTTAGTACGTGTGACGAGCGAAGCACACTTAGTGATAATCAGCCAAGGACTCCGAGCATACTCACGATAAGTTACTTACACTCATAGAGCCCTTGACATTTTTCCTTTGTCGTCGACAAACTCGTTGTTTTGTAAATCGAAGTATAAAGATAATCACGTTGTGTAGGCACGTACGAGAGACCGCAACATTGTGGGGGAGTAAGGCTGTTGGATGTGACCCTCGATCGGAA
Source organism: Cucurbita ficifolia (assembly GCA_033971965.1). NCBI lineage: Eukaryota > Viridiplantae > Streptophyta > Magnoliopsida > Cucurbitales > Cucurbitaceae > Cucurbita > Cucurbita ficifolia. The sequence goes on from CM066981.1 coordinate 6,887,048, forward strand.
TTATGTCGAAAAAAGTAAAAGAGCAAAGGAACACCTTGAGGGGAGAGATCTTTAGGAGCAAAAAAAGATTAAGCACTTAGCTTTTCAATTCTCGTTGTTCTTGTTGTAAAAGCATATATCTCAATAGTATTTAGAGCAGAGAAAGCACTAACTAGCTACCTAAACTTTCTCCTCAAGTTAAGAACCACTAACGATCTTCCTAATTAAAGCATAAAACTTAGTCCAGAACAACAAAAATTGGTTCATAATTTGGTAACTACTACAATTTCTCCTATAGTTGCTCCATAAGTTAGTAACTTATTCTACTAAGTCTACTAATCATTCTCCTAAAGTTACTGACTTATTCTACTAAGTCAAGTTTATAAGCTCACAATCTCCAACGTAAACTTGACGTTGTTCAAGATTCTTCACTCCCAGTAATTCTCACATCTCTACAAACGTAACCCTTGTTAGGGCTTTGGTTAGAATATCTGCACGCTGCACTCTAGTACATACAAACTCCACAATGATTTGTCTCTTCTCAACAAACTCATGGATGAAGTGGAAGTGAGTGTCAATGTATTTGCTGCGTCTATAAAATACTGGATTATTCATCAGTGCAATCACATATTTGTTGATAGCGTAGAGAGTTACTTGCTTTAGTTCACTTCTAGTAACTTCACTCAACAAATTTCTCAGGCACAATGCTTCGTACGATGCTGCAGTTGCTGCCATGAACTCGACCTCACAGGAAGATAGTCCCACAGCTAGCTGCTTCTGAGATTGCCAAGAGATTAAATTTTCGTTGAGATAAAACGTCATTCCTGTGCTACTTTTTCTATCATCAATGTCTAATCACTATCGGTAAAGTTTATTAGTTCTTCAGGACTCGCCCTCTTTGATACTTCAACTCGTAGCTTGTGATTTTCTTCATATAGCGGAGAATGTGCTTAACCACTTGATGATGCATCACAATGGGCTTTTCTATGTACCTACTCACTATTCCAATAGCATATGAAAGGTCAAGAAGAGTATGAGTGAAGTACCTTAGACTTCCGATGACACGTCTATACTCAGTGGAATTCACCAAACTTTCTTCAGCATTTTTTCCAAGTTGTAACTTTGCTTCCATGGGATACTTGGTCGGGTTGCACTCTGTCATCTTAAATTGTTGCAACAACTTCTTAACATAGGCCGATTGCTTTTGCATGATGCAATCTTTCCTTTGGTTCACTTCAATACCGGGGTAGTATGTGAGTAACCTGAGATCAGTCATCTCAAATTCTTTCATCATTTGTTGCTTAAACTCTTTGACGTCTTCCACACTTGTACTAGTGACGATCAGGTTATCAACGTACATACCAACTATGAGTGTTTCAACCTCATCGTTTCTTGTATACACTTAAATCTCTTGTTCAAATGTATGCTGCACGCCCTCGGTGCTTGCCATAAACCGTAGTGGGCCTTTGAAAACTTGTACACTTTGTGCTCTTCGGCTTTGATGACGAACCCTTCCGGTTTGGCAACATACACTTCTTATTGGAGGTCACCATTTAAGAATGTTGAATTGACGTCCAAGTGATGGACCTCCCACCTGTGTTGAGCTGCGAGGCAAGAATCAACCTTACCGTGTCCAGTCTAGCCATAGGCGCGAAAACCTCCTCAAAATTAACTTCTTGTCGTTTCACGTATCCCTTTGCCATGAGTCTTGCTTTATGCTTGATGACATTTCCTTCCCTATTTTTTTTCAACTTAAACACTCATTTCAAACTGATGGACTTGTGTCTAGACACTAAGTTAGTGCCCACGTCTTGTTCTTCTCAATGGCTTCAAGCTCCTTTTGCATAGCCTCCTATCACATCATCTTAGTTGCTGCCTCACGGTAGGCTGTTGTCTCCTCGGCCGCGAGCAACACTAACTTATCGAGATCCAATTCTTCTTCAAGTATATCAGTATAAATTTCAGCTAGAGAACAAATTTTTTTTGGTTCATCCTCTGTTGTAGATCCTCCTCGTGCTCTCGTCTAAGCTCTCTTGTTTTAGAGAGTCCATCACCCCTTTCGATGTCATCTATGATGACATGTGTGGATTTGTAGGGGCACTTTCTAGGTTTGTTGCGTCTCCCTCTTCTTCCAGAGTAATGAACTCTGTAACAGTCTGCTTGTTATCGCCAACGCTGAACCAACCCCACTTCTCTTCTTCGAATACGGCATCTCTACTTCTACGAATTTTCTCATGTTGCGGATCATATAACCTATGTGCCTTGGTTCCATCCTCTACGCCAAAGTACACCATCTTTTGGCTTATGTTACCAAGCTTTTTTATATATGGCTTTTTCAGTCTTAACATATGTTGTACAACTAAAGACTCTTAGGTACTCGAAGTGAGGTGTCTTGCCGAACCATGCTTCGTAGGGGCTGCAAGTGTCTAGGGCCTTTGTCGGTAAACGATTTAGAAGATAAACCGCATATCGTATTGTCTAGCCCTAGAAAATCATCAGGACTTGCATGCTCTTGAGTAAGCTTCTTGCAGTGTTCATTATGGTGCAATTTCTTCGTTCGATCACTCCGTTTTGTTGTAGACTGTACGGTGCATTGAGTTGACGCTTGATACCTTCCTCCTCCCAAAACTTTAATAAGTTCTAGGATAAGAACTCGCCACCTCGGTTGATGTGCAAGGTTTTCAGCTTGTGATCAGACCTGCTCTCAATGAGTCTTTTGAATTTCTTGAACACACATAATGCCTATTTTTTTTTAGCATATACACCCACATCCAACAACTATAATCGTTCACAAGTAAGAGAAAATACTTATTGCCAGCAATGTTGATGGGGTAATCGGGCCACACAAATCTGCATGAACCAGTTGCAGTGTCACTCAACACAAAAACATGTTTGAGTTGGGAACAACAGTCTTGCTTTTTTGGAGACTAGGCAACTTTCACATGGCTGGTTCGTATGTATGATTTTAGGTAGCCATATTCTTCTCTCCCATCATTTTAAGCGTATGAAAGTTCAGGTACCCAAGTCTTGCATGTCATAGCCAAGCTAGGTCTGCAAGCTTCGTTAGTAGAGAGGTGGGCTGGCTGGTATCCAATAGTATCCTGTACAGGCGGTTATGCGATTGTTTTACCTTCATCAACAAGGTTTCATTTCTGTCGAAAATCTCGAGGGACGAGCCAGCTAACTCCACTCTGCTTCCTTCTTCCATTATCTGACCACGATTGATAATGTTACTCTTCAAGTTTGGTTTATAGTATACCTTGGTCAGTAAACATTGGTCACCATTCTTGCTCGGGAACAAGATGGATCCTTTGCCTTAGATCAGTACAATTGATCATTCGCCAAACTTCACGTTTTCAATGAGCCGCAGGTCACCATTCTTGCTCGGGAATCAACCGCATCATTTCTTTTCATCTGTGCGAGGCACTCCACATGTGTGAGTAAGAGGTAACAATTTGCATGAATCTTAGGAGAACAACTCGAAGGAACTTCTTGACGACAGAGATCGACAGAGATTGATCGAAAAGATAAGGAACTTCTTGGAGGTAATAAATTCTATCTTTATAAGATGAAATGTTTTCTATCTATACAAAAAAATAGAAGATAGATTGTATGTCAAATACCAACTCTATGTACCAAATATTAACATATTTGTACACATTCAATTTTTGTTCGAACAACATAAAAAAATGGAGACAAGAACGATACTCTCATTTGCTGTATTCAGTTCATAATATTTATTTAGGTTAGACTAAAAAACTATTTTCTATATTCAAAATCCATTAGAAAGAAGGGACAACAGAAATCATATAGAAATGTTAGTCTTGAATGTTGTTTTGAGAGGAGGAAAACGTTGACGAGGGAAAAGCCAAGGAAATTGATTGAAGAATTATAGCAATGGAAAAACACAAGAGAGAGAGAAAGTACTTTTATTCTGCACTGAAGACCCGATGGATTGTTTGTCATTCAATTTTCATATTTAAATAGCAACCTATCCTAAAAATAGAGAAGAAAATGGCAACTGAATTAAAGTCATTCCACTCGACGTGTGAATCTCACTAACTTTAATTATGCGGTTAACTAAAAAATAGAAATGATTTTCAACCTAGGGATTTATCTAACAATCTTCTCCTAAAGCCCTATGGTATATATCTACCTTATTGTTTGAACTCCGATCTTTGAGCGTAGTTCTTCAAATTTTACCCGCGCCAGGGACTTGGTGAAAATGTCATAAAGCTGTTCCTCTATTCGGTTGACATCAATCTTGATGAGCCCCCGATCTGCACATTCTCCGATGTAGTGAAATCTGATTCCTATGTGCTTGCTCCGGTAGTGCAAAACTTGATTTTTTATCCGAGAGATCGTAGCTTTGTTGTGCACGTATAGCATTGGTTGATCGCCTTCTCTTCCGATGAGTTCTTCCATCAGTCGTGCAAGCAAGACCCCCTATGTTGCCACCGTTGAAGCGCCGATGTATTCTGCTTCGTAGGAAGACAAAGCAATTACCTTTTGTTTTGTTGATTGCCAGCAGATCGCGCCTCTTGAGAGGAAGTAAGTCATCCCGCCGGTGCTCTTACGATCATCAACGTCACCGGCCATGTCACTATCACTGTAGCGGACCAGCTCAAGCTTCTTCTTTCCTCTCCCTTCGCAATATCTCACACCTCAACCTCTGGTTCCAGCCACATAGCGCAGGATGCGCTTGACAGCCACAAGATGCTCCTCCCTAGGTGCTTCCATGAATCTACTCACGTATCCAACAGAATAAGCAAGGTCAGGACGTATGTTTACCAGATAGCGCAGGCTCCCGACAATGCTGTGGTAATTGGTGGCGTCGACTGCCGTATTAGTGTTGGCCTTCCTTAGCTGGAGTCGGGCCTCCATTGGTGTCCTTGTAGGGTTACTGTCTGCAAGCCCAGTTGTGTCCAGCAGCTTTTTTGCGTACGCACTTTGGCAGATAGTGATGCTGGTAGTACTCTGTTGCACTTCGATGTCGAGATAGTAGCTGAGCACACCGAGATTGCTCATCTTGAAGTTCTTTGACATCTCCCTCTTGAATCTTCCGAGGACTTCCATGTCGCCTCCAGTGATTATGAGGTCGTTGATGTACACTCCCACGATCAGTCGCTGCTTGTCGTGGCCGTGCGTGTACATGCCATGCTCAGAAGCACAGTGCTTGAACTTCAATGACAGTAGGGTACTGTCGAGCTTCGCGTTCCAGGCTCGTGGTGCTTGCCGAAGCCCATAGAGTGCCTTGTGTAGGCGCAATATCTTATCTGGGTTGTCGTTGTCAGACATAGACGGTCTCCTTCAGCTCTCCGTTCAGGAACGCGGATTTCACGTCCATGTGGTGGACCTCCCAAGAATGATGTGTCGCAATTGCCAGCAATAGGCGGACAGATTCCAGCCTTGGCACTGGCGCGAATACCTCCTCAAAATCCACTCCTTGCTTCTGAACGTAGCCCTTCGCCACTAGACGGGCCTTGTGCTTCACAACTTCTCCCTCTTCATTACGCTTAAGTTTGACGACCCATTTGAGCCCTACGGCTTAGTGTCCCAGCGGCATGTTTTCCAGACTTCACGTCTGGTTCTCAGTGATGGATGTCATCTCCTCCTGCATTGCCTTAAGCCAGCATGGGTTCCTTTCTGCTTCGGCGAAGGTGTTCGGTTCATCTGCACTTATGGCATGCAGTTCGGCCACTTCTTCGAGCTCACACGCCACCAGTCTAGGTGGTTCACCTCCTCCCACTAGGTCTTCCATCCTCCGGTACCTCGCCACCAGATGATCATCGTGATCGGCATCCAACGTCGAATCCACAGTCCGTGGTGTTGCAAACTCCACTAGTTTAAGGGTTGTAGCTGCTGGCGGTGGTGACGATTCCCGATGCTGCGCTCCTCCTTCTCCTGGCTCGGTGACGAGGTACTCCACCTTGAATTGATTTGGGTTATGGTCTGCCTCGGTCATGTCCTTCCACTGCCAGAAGGTGCTTTCGTCGAAGATGACGTCGCGAGACAAGTGAGCTCGCCCCCCCCCCCCCCCCCCCCGCAGGATCATAGAGTCTGTATTCCTTGCTCCCGGGTTCATAGCCGATAAAGACGACCTTCAGCCCCCTGGGATCGAGCTTGGCGAGGTGGGGACGCGCTACCTTCATGTATGCGACGCAGCCGAACACTCGGAGATGATGTACCATTGGCTTTTGGTTGTACCAGACCTCATGTGGTGTCTTCCCGTCGAGGCTTTGCGTTGGCGACCGATTGAGGAGATAGACGGCCGTCATTACAACCTCTCCCCAGAATCTCCCAGGCATCCCGGCCATCATCAGCAATCACCTTGCTGTCCCGATGATGGTCTGATGTTGGCGTTCCACCACCCCGTTCTGCTGGGGGAAGTAGGGCGTCGTTAATTCCCGCTGCATGTCGAACTCTTCGCAGTACTTACTGAAGCTCGCTGAGGTGAATTCTTTACCTCGATCCGTGCGCAACATTCACATCTTCTTACCGCATTCGGCCTCCGCTAATTCTTGAATGCGCTTAATTGCCTCTGCTGCCTCACTTTTCGCTTGTAGTAGGATCAGCCACATGAAGCGGCTTTTGCCATCGACCTTCAAGAGGAAGAGGGTCTTGTCGCCTAGGGTCGCCGGCTTGATGGGCCCGCAGATATCACCGTGTACGAGCTCTAATGGCTCACCGACACGATGGGATGCCTGAGACGGAAAGGGGGTGCACCTCTGTAAGCCGATGAGGCACCCATCGCACAGCTTGTTCACGCCTTTGATTGCCGGCAAACAGTGCACCATCTCCTCCTTGTGTAGTTTTTCTAGGGCAGGAAAGTTTAGGTGCCCATACCTTGCATGCCACCTCCAAGATACTTCTTAGGTCTTGACTGAGAGGCTGACCGGTTGCTCTATCTCCAACTCCAGGATGGTAAGGTGGTTTGTCGTGCGCTGAACTTGCGTGAGCAGCCGTCGTCGATCATCGCAGACCCTGAGTAGCCCGCGCTCGATGGAAATGTGGCACCCGGCCTCATTGAGTTGGCCCAGGCTCACAAGGTTAGCCTTGAGCCTCGAGATGAAGTAAACTCTGGTCAGCTTGCGGTGCTCGCCTCTCTTGCCGACGAACAGGGTGGTGTCGCGCCCTTCGATCTCGACGACGGAGCTGTTGCCGAATTTTACCATCCCGCAAATCCCCGAATCGATCTCAGAGAATGCAGACCTGGCCCCGGTCATATGGTTTGTTGTCCCTATGTCGAGGACCCATCGTCGGTGCTCTTGCAGCCGTTGCCTCTTTCACCAATTTGAGCGAACACTCGCTCCTCCTTCAGTTTAATTGGCTCCCCAGCCGGTGTTACGCCCATCTGGAGCTCTTCTTCGGGTTCGACGCTCAACGGAGCAGTTATGCCGTCATTGATTAGCTCCGTGGACTTGAAATAAAAATTGAGGATGTCGGGTAGGACTGATGCACTCACCATGAAAAGAGTTGGCTCGTCCTCCTCGGATTGAGCCACATGGGCCTTCTCGGCCTTCTCCTTATTCCTAAGCTTGCCCAGCAATTATTGCTCAGGTGACCTCTCTTCATACATTTCGAGCACTGGGTCGGCCCGCCATCAGTGTACTCCTTCTTTTGATCGCCTTCTTCCCCGCACGTGCGCCCGCGAGATGTCCATGGTTTCATATCGCCTTTGCGGCTAGAGGACCCTTGCTCTCGTCGGTGTTTTCGGGGAGCTTTAGGCGTGAAAGTTGCTTGACATTTTGGCTTAACTTTGATGTCTTAACTTTGAAAACTTAAAAACTAGCAATTTGGCTTGGCATTTGCCTCACAATAATATGAGTTGTCAAAAGTGGGATTTGAACCCACACCCACTTAAAAAGACCAAAACTTGAGTCTGGCGCCTTAGACCAATAAGCCATCTTGACTACTTTTTCTAAAATCCCGCATTGGTTTGAGAGGGGAATAAAGTATTCCTTATATGGGTGTGTAAACGATTCCCTAGAAGACGCGTTTTAAAACTGTGAGGCTGACGAAAATACGTAACGGATTAAAATAGATAATATCTACTAGCGGTTGGAGAGAGGAATGAAGCCATCCTTATAAGCGTGTGAAAACCTCTCCCTAAAAGGTGCGTTTTAAAACTGTGAGACTGATGGCAATACCTAATGGGTCAAAATGGACAATCTACGCTAGCAGTGGGCTTGGACATTTACAAATGATATCAGAGCTAGTTACCAGGCGATATGCAAGTGAGGACGCTTGGCCCTTTGAAGAGGTTGATAGTGAGAAACCACATCGATTGGAGAGGTGAAGAAACATTTGTTACAAGGGTCTGAAAACCTCTCCCTAGTAGATGCGGTTTAAAACCGTGAGGCTGACAGCGATGCGTAACAAACGAAAACAAACGATATGAACTAGTGGTGAGCTTGGATTGTAAAAACGATTGGCTGGAATAGCTCAGTTGGTTAGAGAGTGTGGTTGTTAACCACAAGGTTGGAGGTTCAAGCCCTCCTTCAAGCGAAAAGAATGAAGTATAGACGTTATAATATTGTTTGGTGCTTCTCCCCTTAGTAGATATTTTCATGAACGTGGCGTGTAAGAGAACTAACTGGAACTTCCATAATGTTTGACACTTTTAAAACTCTAGTGAGTTCAATTGATATCAACAATGGTACTTCTTCTATATGTCTAAACTTAAAATCTACCATTTTGGCATGACATTTGCCTCACAATAATATGAGTGATGTCAGATTACGAAGACCAGAACTTGAGTCTGGCGCCTTAGACCACTACTTTTTCTAAGATCCCGCATTGGTTTGAGAGGGGAATAAAGCATTCCTTATATGGGTGTCTAAACATTTTCCTAAAAGACGCGTTTTAAAACTGTGAAGCAGACGACAATACGTAACGGATTAAAATAGATAATATCTACTAGAGTTTGGAGAGAGGAATGAAACAATCCTTATAAGTGTGCGGAAACCTCTCCCTAATAGGTGCGTTTTAAAACTGTGAGCCTGATGGCAATACCTAATGGGTCAAAATGGACAATGTATAATAGCAGTGGGCATGGACTTTTACAAATAATATCAGAGCTACTCACTAGGCGATATGCCAGTGAGGATGCTTTGCCCTCAGAAGAGGTTGATAGTGAGATCCCACATCAATTGGAGAGGTGAAGAAATATTTCTTACAAGGGTCTGAAAACCTCTCCCTAGTAGATGCGGTTTGAAACCGTGAGACTGACAACGATACGTAACAAACGAAAGCAGATAATATCAACTAGTGGTTGGCTTGGATTATAACAGATGATTGGCTGGAATAGCTCAGTTGGTTAGAGCGTGTGGCTGTTAACCACAAGGTCGGAGGTTCAAGCCCTCCTTCTAGCGATGATAATGGTGGAGGTAGCAAACCATATGGACTGAAGCTAGTTTCTACGTTATAATATTGTTTGGTGCTTCTCCCCTTAGTAGATATTTTCATGAACGTGGCGTTCTCCCCTTAGTAGATATTTTCATGAACGTGGCGTGTAAGAGAACTAACTGGGACTTCCATAATGTTTGACACTTTTAAAATAGAAAGGCCCAAGGGCGCCATATTCTAGGAGCCCAAACTATGTGATTGAATAAAACACTTTTAAAATAGAAAGGCCCAAGGGCGCCATATTCTAGGAGCCCAAACTATGTGATTGAATAAATCCTCCTCTATCTGTTGCGGGTCGAGGACTCCTTAGGACTCCTTCTCCTTCCCCTTCTTCAAACTCCGATTCGTATTGTTCATAGAGAAATCTCTGATCAACGATAGAACAAGATCCATTTTGTATCATATCTAAGGGATTCCTGGGTTCGGGCCGAAGAAGCAATGTCACTCGATCATTATCAAATCGACTGCAATCTTTTTCTGTCCGTGAGGATCCCAATCCCAACAGAGCGCCTTCTACTTCTAATAGGCCATGAACTAGATCAGAATCATTCTCAACGAGTCCATAAGAAGTGATCCCATTTTTTTCATGGGTCCGGATAGAGACCTGGTACTTCTTCTATATGTCTAAACTTAAAATCTACCATTTTGGCATGACATTTGCCTCACAATAATATGAGTGATGTCAGATTACGAAGACCAGAACTTGAGTCTGGCGCCTTAGACCACTCGACCATCACGACTACTTTTTCTAAGATCCCGAATTGGTTTGAGAGGGGAATAAAGCATTCCTTATATGGGTGTCTAAACATTTTCCTAAAAGACGCGTTTTAAAACTGTGAGGCTGACGACAATACGTAACGGATTAAAATAGATAATATCTACTAGAGTTTGGAGAGAGGAATGAAACAATCCTTATAAGGGTGCGGAAACCTCTCCCTAATAGGTGCGTTTTAAAACTATGAGCCTGATGGCAATACCTAATGGGTCAAAATGGACAATGTATACTAGCAGTGGGTAAGGGTGCGGAAACCTCTCCCTAATAGGTGCGTTTTAAAACTGTGAGCCTGATGGCAATACCTAATGGGTATTAATAATATCAGAGCTACTCACTAGGCGATATGCCAGTGAGGATGCTTTGCTTTCAGAAGAGGTTTATAGTGAGATCCCACATCAATTGGAGAGGTGAAGAAATATTTCTTACAAGGGTCTGAAAACCTCTCCCTAGTAGATGCGGTTTGAAACCGTGAGGCTGACAACGATAGGTAACAAACGAAAGCAGATAATATCAACTAGTGGTTGGCTTGGATTATAACAGATGATTGGCTGGAATAGCTCAGTTGGTTAGAGCGTGTGGCTGTTAACCACAAGGTCGGAGGTTCAAGCCCTCCTTCTAGCGATGAGAATGGTGTAGGTAACAAAACCATATGGACTGAAGCTAGTTCTGCGTTCTCCAAGCTCGACTCGGGGATTCGCGGTCAACTTGATGAGGCCAGCTGCTGCTTCATTTCCAATATGAGTGATGTTAGAAGTGGGATTTGAACCCACGCCCCTCTTATGAGGACCTGAACTTGGGTCAGGCGCCTTAGACCACTCAGCCATCCCAACTACTTTTTCTACGATCCCGCATTGGTTTGAGAAAGGAATAAAGCATTCTCTATATGGGTGTATAAACGTTTCCCTAAGTAACGGAGGGTGCGGAAACCTCTCCCTAATAGGTGCGTTTTAAAACTGTGAGACTGATGGCAATACCTAATGGGTCAAAATGGACAATGTATGCTAGCAGTGGGCATGGACTTTTACAAATGATATCAGAGCTAGTCACCAGGCGATATGCTAGTGAGGACGCTTGGCCCTCAGAAGAGGTTGATAGTGAGATCCCACATCGATTGGAGAGGTGAAGAAATATTTCTTACAAGGGTCTAAAAACCTCTCTCTAGTAGATGCGGTTTAAAACCGTGAGGCTGACAGCAATACGTAACAAACGAAAGCAGACAATATCAACTAGTGGTCGGCTTGGATTGTAATATATTATTGGTTGGAATAGCTCAGTTGGTTAGAGCATGTGGCTCTTAACCATAAGGTCAGAGGTTCAAGCCCTCCTTCTAGCGATGAAAATGAAGTAGACATTAAAAACAATGTTGGTTTCCCTCTCTAGTAGAAATTTTCAATCTACTTTTGTTTATGAACGTGGGGTGAAAGAGAACTAACGGGAACTTCTAGAAATTTTGAAGTTTTAAAAATAATGTTTGGACACTTACTTTTAAAACTCTAGTGAGTTCAATTGATATCAACCATGGTACTTCTTCTATATGTCTTAACTTTGAAAACATAAAATCTACAATTTTGGCATTACATTTGCCTACAATAATATGAGTGATGTTAGAAGTGGGATTTGAATCCACGCCCTCTTACAATGACCAAAACTTGAGTCTAGCACCTTAGACCACTCGGCCATCCTGACTACTTTTTCTAAGATCCCACATTGGTTTGAGAGAGGAATAAAACATTCTTTATATGGGTGTGTAAACGTTTTCCTAAAAGACCCGTTTTAAAACTGTGAGGCTGACGACAATACGTAATGGATTAAAATAGATAATATCTACTAGAGTTTGGAGAGAGGAACGAAACAATCCTTATTAGGGTATAGAAACCTCTCCCTAATAGGTGCGTTATAAAACTGTGTGACTGATGGCAATACCTAATGGGTCAAAATGGACAATGTATGCTAGCAGTGGGCATGGACTTTTACAAAGATTATCAGAGCTAGTCTCCAGGCAATATGCCAGTGAGGATGCTTGGCCCTCAGAAGAGGTTGATAGTGAGATCCCACATCAATTGGAGAGGTGAAGAAATATTTCTTACAAGGGTCTGAAAACCTCTCCCTAGTAGATGCGGTTTGAAACCGTGAGACTGACAACGATACGTAACAAACGAAAGCAGATAATATCAACTAGTGGTTGGCTTGGATTATAATAGATGATTGGCTGGAATAGCTCAGTTGGTTAGAGCGTGTGGCTGTTAACCACAAGGTCGGAGGTTCAAGCCCTCCATCTAGCGATGAGAATGGTGGAGGTAGCAAACCATATGGACTGAAGCTAGTTCTACGTTATAATATTGTTTGGTGCTTCTCCCCTTAGTTGGAACTTCCATAATGTTTGACACTTTTAAAACTCTAGTGAGTTCAATTGATATCAACAATGGTACTTCTTCTATATGTCCAAACTTAAAATCTACCATTTTGGCATGCCTCACAATAATATGAGTGACATTCCTTATATGGGTGTCTAAACATTTTCCTAAAAGACGCGTTTTAAAACTGTGAGGCTGACGACAATACGTAACGGATTAAAATAGATAATATCTACTAGAGTTTGGAGAGAGGAATGAAACAATCCTTATAAGGGTGTGAAAACCTCTCCCTAATAGGTGCGTTTTAAAACTGTGAGCCTGATGGCAATACCTAATGGGTCAAAATGGACAATGTATACTAGCAGTGGGCATGGACTTTTACAAATAATATCAGAGCTACTCACTAGGCGATATGCCAGTGAGGATGCTTTGCCCTCAGAAGAGGTTGATAGTGAGATCCCACATCAATTGGAGAGGTGAAGAAATATTTCTTACAAGGGTCTGAAAACCTCTCCCTAGTAGATGCGGTTTGAAACCGTGAGACTGACAACGATACGTAACAAACGAAAGCAGATAATATCAACTAGTGGTTGGCTTGGATTATAACAGATGATTGGCTGGAATAGCTCAGTTGGTTAGAGCGTGTGGCTGTTAACCACAAGGTCGGAGGTTCAAGCCCTCCTTCTAGCGATGAGAATGGTGGAGGTAGCAAACCATATGGACTGAAGCTAGTTCTACGTTATAATATTGTTTGATGCTTCTCCCCTTAGTAGATATTTTCATGAACGTGGCGTGTAAGAGAACTAACTGGAACTTCCATAATGGTACTTCTTCTATATGTCCAAACTTAAAATCTACCATTTTGGCATGACATTTGCCTCACAATAATATGAGTGATGTCAGATTACGAAGACCAGAACTTGAGTCTGGCGCCTTAGACCACTCGGCCTTCACGACTACTTTTTCTAAAATCCCGGATTGGTTTGAGAGGGGAATAAACAATTCCTTATATGGGTGTCTAAACATTTTCCTAAAAGACGCGTTTTAAAACTGTGAGGCTGACGACAATACGTAACGGATTAAAATAGATAATATCTACTAGAGTTTGGAGAGAGGAATGAAACAATCCTTATAAGGGTGCGGAAACCTCTCCCTAATAGGTGCGTTTTAAAACTGTGAGCCTGATGGCAATACCTAATGGGTCAAAATGGACAATGTATACTAGCAGTGGGCATGGACTTTTACAAATAATATCAGAGCTACTCACTAGGCGATATGCCAGTGAGGATGCTTTGCCCTCAGAAGAGGTTGATAGTGAGATCCCACATCAATTGGAGAGGTGAAGAAATATTTCTTACAAGGGTCTGAAAACCTCTCCCTAGTAGATGCGGTTTGAAACCGTGAGACTGACAACGATACGTAACAAACGAAAGCAGATAATATCAACTAGTGGTTGGCTTGGATTATAACAGATGATTGGCTGGAATAGCTCAGTTGGTTAGAGCGTGTGGCTGTTAACCACAAGGTCGGAGGTTCAAGCCCTCCTTCTAGCGATGAGAATGGTGTAGGTAACAAACCATATGGACCAAAGCTAGTTCTGCGTTCTTCAAGCTCGACTCGGGGATTCGCGGTTAACTCGATGAGGCCAGCTACTTCATTTCCAATATGAGTGATGTTAGAAGTGGGATTTGAACCCACGCCCCTCTTATGAGGACCTGAACTTGGGTCTGGCGCCTTAGACCACTCAGCCATCCTAACTACTTTTTCTATGATCCCGCATTGGTTTGAGAAAGGAATAAAGCATTCTTTATATGGGTGTATAAACGTTTCCCTAATAGACGTTTTTTAAAACTGAGCCTGACGACAATAAAGCATTCTTTATATGGGTGTATAAATGTTTCCCTAAGTAACGGATTAAAATAGAAATATCTACTAGAGTTTGGAGAGAGGAACGAAACAATCCTTATAAGGGTGCGGAAACCTCTCCCTAATAGGTGCGTTTTAAAACTGTGAGACTGATGGCAATACCTAATGGGTCAAAATGGACAATGTATGCTAGCAGTGGGCATGGACTTTTACAAATGATATCAGAGCTAGTCACCAGGCGAGATGCTAGTGAGGACGCTTGGCCCTCAGAAGAGGTTGATAGTGAGATCCCACATCGATTGGAGAGGTGAAGAAATATTTCTTACAAGGGTCTAAAAACCTCTCTCTAGTAGATGCGGTTTAAAACCATGAGGCTGACAGCGATACGTAACAAACGAAAGCTGACAATATCAACTAGTGGTCGGCTTGGATTGTAATAGATTATTGGTTGGAATAGCTCAGTTGGTTAGAGCATGTGGCTCTTAACCATAAGGTCAGAGGTTCAAGCCCTCCTTCTAGCGATGAGAATGAAGTAGGCATTAAAAACAATGTTGGTTTCCCTCTCTAGTAGAAATTTTCAATCTACTTTTGTTTATGAACGTGGGGTGAAAGAGAACTAACTGGAACTTCTAGATATTTTGAAGTTTTAAAAATAATGTTTGGACACTTACTTTTAAAACTCTAGTGAGTTCAATTGATATCAACCATGGTACTTCTTCTATATGTCTTAACTTTGAAAACATAAAATCTACAATTTTGGCATTACATTTGCCTACAATAATATGAGTGATGTTAGAAGTGGGATTTGAATCCACGCCCTCTTACAATGACCAAAACTTGAGTCTAGCACCTTAGACCACTCGGCCATCCTGACTACTTTTTCTAAGATCCCACATTGGTTTGAGAGAGGAATAAAACATTCTTTATATGGGTGTGTAAACGTTTTCCTAAAAGACCCGTTTTTAAAACTGTGAGGCTGACGACAATACGTAACGGATTAAAATAGATAATATCTACTAGAGTTTGGAGAGAGGAACGAAACAATCCTTATTAGGGTATAGAAACCTCTCCCTAATAGGTGCGTTATAAAACTGTGTGACTGATGGCAATACCTAATGGGTCAAAATGGACAATGTATGCTAGCAGTGGGCATGGACTTTTACAAAGATTATCAGAGCTAGTCTCCAGGCAATATGCCAGTGAGGATGCTTGGCCCTCAGAAGAGGTTGATAGTGAGATCCCACATCAATTGGAGAGGTGAAGAAATATTTCTTACAAGGGTCTGAAAACCTCTCCCTAGTAGATGCGGTTTGAAACCGTGAGACTGACAACGATACGTAACAAACGAAAGCAGATAATATCAACTAGTGGTTGGCTTGGATTATAATAGATGATTGGCTGGAATAGCTCAGTTGGTTAGAGCGTGTGGCTGTTAACCACAAGGTCGGAGGTTCAAGCCCTCCATCTAGCGATGAGAATGGTGGAGGTAGCAAACCATATGGACTGAAGCTAGTTCTACGTTATAATATTGTTTGGTGCTTCTCCCCTTAGTTGGAACTTCCATAATGTTTGACACTTTTAAAACTCTAGTGAGTTCAATTGATATCAACAATGGTACTTCTTCTATATGTCCAAACTTAAAATCTACCATTTTGGCATGCCTCACAATAATATGAGTGATGTCAGATTACGAAGACCAGAACTTGAGTCTGGCGCCTTAGACCACTCGGCCTTCACGACTACTTTTTCTAAAATCCCGGATTGGTTTGAGAGGGGAATAAAGCATTCCTTATATGGGTGTCTAAACATTTTCCTAAAAGACGCGTTTTAAAACTGTGAGGCTGACGACAATACGTAACGGATTAAAATAGATAATATCTACTAGAGTTTGGAGAGAGGAATGAAACAATCCTTATAAGGGTGTGAAAACCTCTCCCTAATAGGTGCGTTTTAAAACTGTGAGCCTGATGGCAATACCTAATGGGTCAAAATGGACAATGTATACTAGCAGTGGGCATGGACTTTTACAAATAATATCAGAGCTACTCACTAGGCGATATGCCAGTGAGGATGCTTTGCCCTCAGAAGAGGTTGATAGTGAGATCCCACATCAATTGGAGAGGTGAAGAAATATTTCTTACAAGGGTCTGAAAACCTCTCCCTAGTAGATGCGGTTTGAAACCGTGAGACTGACAACGATACGTAACAAACGAAAGCAGATAATATCAACTAGTGGTTGGCTTGGATTATAACAGATGATTGGCTGGAATAGCTCAGTTGGTTAGAGCGTGTGGCTGTTAACCACAAGGTCGGAGGTTCAAGCCCTCCTTCTAGCGATGAGAATGGTGGAGGTAGCAAACCATATGGACTGAAGCTAGTTCTACGTTATAATATTGTTTGATGCTTCTCCCCTTAGTAGATATTTTCATGAACGTGGCGTGTAAGAGAACTAACTGGAACTTCCATAATGGTACTTCTTCTATATGTCCAAACTTAAAATCTACCATTTTGGCATGACATTTGCCTCACAATAATATGAGTGATGTCAGATTACGAAGACCAGAACTTGAGTCTGGCGCCTTAGACCACTCGGCCTTCACGACTACTTTTTCTAAAATCCCGGATTGGTTTTGAGAGGGGAATAAACAATTCCTTATATGGGTGTCTAAACATTTTCCTAAAAGACGCGTTTTAAAACTGTGAGGCTGACGACAATACGTAACGGATTAAAATAGATAATATCTACTAGAGTTTGGAGAGAGGAATGAAACAATCCTTATAAGGGTGCGGAAACCTCTCCCTAATAGGTGCGTTTTAAAACTGTGAGCCTGATGGCAATACCTAATGGGTCAAAATGGACAATGTATACTAGCAGTGGGCATGGACTTTTACAAATAATATCAGAGCTACTCACTAGGCGATATGCCAGTGAGGATGCTTTGCCCTCAGAAGAGGTTGATAGTGAGATCCCACATCAATTGGAGAGGTGAAGAAATATTTCTTACAAGGGTCTGAAAACCTCTCCCTAGTAGATGCGGTTTTGAAACCGTGAGACTGACAACGATACGTAACAAACGAAAGCAGATAATATCAACTAGTGGTTGGCTTGGATTATAACAGATGATTGGCTGGAATAGCTCAGTTGGTTAGAGCGTGTGGCTGTTAACCACAAGGTCGGAGGTTCAAGCCCTCCTTCTAGCGATGAGAATGGTGTAGGTAACAAACCATATGGACCAAAGCTAGTTCTGCGTTCTTCAAGCTCGACTCGGGGATTCGCGGTTAACTCGATGAGGCCAGCTACTTCATTTCCAATATGAGTGATGTTAGAAGTGGGATTTGAACCCACGCCCCTCTTATGAGGACCTGAACTTGGGTCTGGCGCCTTAGACCACTCAGCCATCCTAACTACTTTTTCTATGATCCCGCATTGGTTTGAGAAAGGAATAAAGCATTCTTTATATGGGTGTATAAACGTTTCCCTAATAGACGTTTTTTAAAACTGTGAGCCTGACGACAATAAAGCATTCTTTATATGGGTGTATAAATGTTTCCCTAAGTAACGGATTAAAATAGAAATATCTACTAGAGTTTGGAGAGAGGAACGAAACAATCCTTATAAGGGTGCGGAAACCTCTCCCTAATAGGTGCGTTTTAAAACTGTGAGACTGATGGCAATACCTAATGGGTCAAAATGGACAATGTATGCTAGCAGTGGGCATGGACTTTTACAAATGATATCAGAGCTAGTCACCAGGCGAGATGCTAGTGAGGACGCTTGGCCCTCAGAAGAGGTTGATAGTGAGATCCCACATCGATTGGAGAGGTGAAGAAATATTTCTTACAAGGGTCTAAAAACCTCTCTCTAGTAGATGCGGTTTAAAACCATGAGGCTGACAGCGATACGTAACAAACGAAAGCTGACAATATCAACTAGTGGTCGGCTTGGATTGTAATAGATTATTGGTTGGAATAGCTCAGTTGGTTAGAGCATGTGGCTCTTAACCATAAGGTCAGAGGTTCAAGCCCTCCTTCTAGCGATGAGAATGAAGTAGGCATTAAAAACAATGTTGGTTTCCCTCTCTAGTAGAAATTTTCAATCTACTTTTGTTTATGAACGTGGGGTGAAAGAGAACTAACTGGAACTTCTAGATATTTTGAAGTTTTAAAAATAATGTTTGGACACTTACTTTTAAAACTCTAGTGAGTTCAATTGATATCAACCATGGTACTTCTTCTATATGTCTTAACTTTGAAAACATAAAATCTACAATTTTGGCATTACATTTGCCTACAATAATATGAGTGATGTTAGAAGTGGGATTTGAATCCACGCCCTCTTACAATGACCAAAACTTGAGTCTAGCACCTTAGACCACTCGGCCATCCTGACTACTTTTTCTAAGATCCCACATTGGTTTGAGAGAGGAATAAAACATTCTTTATATGGGTGTGTAAACGTTTTCCTAAAAGACCCGTTTTAAAACTGTGAGGCTGACGACAATACGTAACGGATTAAAATACATAATATCTACTAGAGTTTGGAGAGAGGAATGAAACAATCCTTGTTAGGGTATAGAAACCTCTCCCTAATAGGTGCGTTATAAAACTGTGTGACTGATGGCAATACCTAATGGGTCAAAATGGACAATGTATGCTAGCAGTGGGCATGGACTTTTACAAAGAATATCAGAGCTAGTCTCCAGGCAATATGCCAGTGAGGATGCTTTGACCTCAGAAGAGGTTGATAGTGAGATCTCACATCAATTGGAGAGGTGAAGAAATATTTCTTACAAGGGTCTGAAAACCTCTCCCTAGTAGATGCGGTTTGAAACCGTGAGACTGACAACGATACGTAACAAACGAAAGCAGATAATATCAACTAGTGGTTGGCTTGGATTATAACAGATGATTGGCTGGAATAGCTCAGTTGGTTAGAGCGTGTGGCTGTTAACCACAAGGTCAAAGGTTCAAGCCCTCCTTCTAGCTATGAGAATGGTGGAGGTAGCAAACCATATGGACTGAAGCTAGTTCTACGTTATAATATTGTTTGATGCTTCTCCCCTTAGTAGATATTTTCATGAACGTGGCGTGTAAGAGAACTAACTGGAACTTCAATAATGTTTGACACTTTTAAAACTCTAGTGAGTTCAATTGATATCAACAATGGTACTTCTTCTATATGTCTAAACTTAAAATCTACCATTTTGGCATGACATTTGCCTCACAATAATATGAGTGACGTCAGATTACGAAGACCAGAACTTGAGTCTGGCGCCTTACACCACTCGGCCATCACGACTACTTTTTCTAAGATCCCGCATTGGTTTGAGAGGGGAATAAAGCATTCCTTATATGGGTGTCTAAACATTTTCCTAAAAGACGCGTTTTAAAACTGTGAGGCTGACGACAATACGTAACGGATTAAAATAGATAATATCTACTAGAGTTTGGAGAGAGGAATGAAACAATCCTTATAAGGGTGCGGAAACCTCTCCCTAATAGGTGCGTTTTAAAACTGTGAGACTGATGGCAATACCTAATGGGTCAAAATGGACAATGTATGCTAGCAGTGGGCATGGACTTTTACAAATGATATCAGAGCTAGTCACCAGGCGATATGCTAGTGAGGACGCTTGGCCCTCAGAAGAGGTTGATAGTGAGATCCCACATCGATTGGAGAGGTGAAGAAATATTTCTTACAAGGGTCTAAAAACCTCTCTCTAGTAGATGCGGTTTAAAACCGTGAGGCTGACAGCGATACGTAACAAACGAAAGCAGACAATATCAACTAATGGTCGGCTTGGATTGTAATAGATTATTGGTTGGAATAGCTCAGTTGGTTAGAGCATGTGGCTCTTAACCATAAGGTCAGAGGTTCAAGCCCTCCTTCTAGCGATGAGAATGAAGTGGACATTAAAAACAATGTTGGTTTCCCTCTCTAGTAGAAATTTTTCAATGGAACTTCTAGATATTTTGAAGTTTTAAAAATAATGTTTGGACACTTACTTTTAAAACTCTAGTGAGTTCAATTGATATCAACCATGGTACTTCTTCTATATGTCTTAACTTTGAAAACATAAAATCTACAATTTTGGCATTACATTTGCCTACAATAAAATGAGTGATGTTAGAAGTGGGATTTGAATCCACGCCCTCTTACAATGACCAAAACTTGAGTCTAGCACCTTAGACCACTCGGCCATCCTGACTACTTTTTCTAAGATCCCACATTGGTTTGAGAGAGGAATAAAACATTCTTTATATGGGTGTGTAAACGTTTTCCTAAAAGACCCGTTTTAAAACTGTGAGGCTGACGACAATACGTAACGGATTAAAATAGATAATATCTACTAGAGTTTGGAGAGAGGAACGAAACAATCCTTATTAGGGTATAGAAACCTCTCCCTAATAGGTGCGTTATAAAACTGTGTGACTGATGGCAATACCTAATGGGTCAAAATGGACAATGTATGCTAGCAGTGGGCATGGACTTTTACAAAGAATATCAGAGCTAGTCTCCAGGCAATATGCCAGTGAGGATGCTTGGCCCTCAGAAGAGGTTGATAGTGAGATCCCACATCAATTGGAGAGGTGAAGAAATATTTCTTACAAGGGTCTGAAAACCTCTCCCTAGTAGATGCGGTTTGAAACCGTGAGACTGACAACGATACGTAACAAACGAAAGCAGATAATATCAACTAGTGGTTGGCTTGGATTATAACAGATGATTGGCTGGAATAGCTCAGTTGGTTAGAGCGTGTGGCTGTTAACCACAAGGTCGGAGGTTCAAGCCCTCCTTCTAGCGATGAGAATGGTGGAGGTAGCAAACCATATGGACTGAAGCTAGTTCTACGTTATAATATTGTTTTGATGCTTCTCCCCTTAGTAGATATTTTCATGAACGTGGCGTGTAAGAGAACTAACTGGAACTTCCATAATGTTTGACACTTTTAAAACTCTAGTGAGTTCAATTGATATCAACAATGGTACTTCTTCTATATGTCTAAACTTAAAATCTACCATTTTGGCATGACATTTGCCTCACAATCATATGAGTGATGTCAGATTACGAAGACCAGAACTTGAGTCTGGCGCCTTACACCACTCGGCAATCACGACTACTTTTTCTAAGATCCCGCATTGGTTTGAGAGGGGAATAAAGCATTCCTTATATGGGTGTCTAAACATTTTCCTAAAAGACGCGTTTTAAAACTGTGAGGCTGACGACAATACGTAACGGATTAAAATAGATAATATCTACTAGAGTTTGGAGAGAGGAATGAAACAATCCTTATAAGGGTGCGAAAACCTCTCCCTAATAGGTGCGTTTTAAAACTATGAGCCTGATGGCAATACCTGATGGGTCAAAATGGACAATGTATACTAGCAGTGGGCATGGACTTTTACAAATAATATCAGAGCTACTCACTAGGCGATATGCCAGTGAGGATGCTTTGCCCTCAGAAGAGGTTTATAGTGAGATCCCACATCAATTGGAGAGGTGATAAAATATTTCTTACAAGGGTCTGAAAACCTCTCCCTAGTAGATGCGGTTTGAAACCGTGAGGCTGACAACGATACGTAACAAACGAAAGCAGATAATATCAACTAGTGGTTGGCTTGGATTATAACAGATGATTGGCTGGAATAGCTCAGTTGGTTAGAGCGTGTGGCTGTTAACCACAAGGTCGGAGGTTCAAGCCCTCCTTCTAGCGATGAGAATGGTGTAGGTAACAAACCATATGGACCGAAGCTAGTTCTGCGTTCTCCAAGCTCGACTCGGGGATTCGCCATCAACTCGATGGGGCTAGCTGCTTCATTTCCAATATGAGTGATGTTAGAAGTGGGATTTGAACCCACGCCCCTCTTAGGAGGACCTGAACTTGGGTCTGGCGCCTTAGACCACTCAGCCATCCTAACTACTTTTTCTACGATCCCGCATTGGTTTGAGAAAGGAATAAAGCATTCTTTATATGGGTGTATAAACGTTTCCCTAAGTAACGGATTAAAATAGAAATATCTACTAGAGTTTGGAGAGAGGAACGAAACAATCCTTATAAGGGAGGAACGAAACAATCCTTATAAGGGTGCGGAAACCTCGGATTAAAATAGAAATATCTACTAGAGTTTGGAGAGAGGAACGAAACAATCCTTATAAGGGTGCGGAAACCTCTCCCTAATAGGTGCGTTTTAAAACTGTTAGACTGATGGCAATACCTAATGGGTCAAAATGGACAATGTATGCTAGCAGTGGGCATGGACTTTTACAAATGATATCAGAGCTAGTCACCAGGCGATATGCTAGTGAGGACGCTTGGCCCTCAGAAGAGGTTGATAGTGAGATCCCACATCGATTGGAGAGGTGAAGAAATATTTCTTACATGGGTCTAAAAACCTCTCTCTAGTAGATGCGGTTTAAAACTCTCTCTAGTAGATGCGGTTTAAAACCGTGAGGCTGACAGCGATACGTAACAAACGAAAGCAGACAATATCAACTAGTGGTCGGCTTGGATTGTAATAGATTATTGGTTGGAATAGCTCAGTTGGTTAGAGCATGTGGCTCTTAACCATAAGGTCAGAGGTTCAAGCCCTCCTTCTTGCGATGAGAATGAAGTAGACATTAAAAACAATGTTGGTTTCCCTAACTGGAACTTCTAGATATTTTGAAGTTTTAAAAATAATGTTTGGACACTTACTTTTAAAACTCTAGTGAGTTCAATTGATAAACCATGGTACTTCTTCTATATGTCTTAACTTTGAAAACATAAAATCTACAATTTTGGCATTACATTTGCCTACAATAATATGAGTGATGTTAGAAGTGGGATTTGAATCCACGCCCTCTTACAATGACCAAAACTTGAGTCTAGCACCTTAGACCACTCGGCCATCCTGACTACTTTTTCTCAGATCCCACATTGGTTTGAGAGAGGAATAAAGCATTCTTTATATGGGTGTGTAAACGTTTTCCTAAAAGACCCGTTTTAAAACTGTGAGGCTGACGACAATACGTAACGGATTAAAATAGATAATATCTACTAGAGTTTGGAGAGAGGAACGAAACAATCCTTATTAGGGTATAGAAACCTCTCCCTAATAGGTGCGTTATAAAACTGTGTGACTGATGGCAATACCTAATGGGTCAAAATGGACAATGTATGCTAGCAGTGGGCATGGACTTTTACAAAGAATATCAGAGCTAGTCTCCAGGCAATATGCTAGTGAGGATGCTTGGCCCTCAGAAGCGGTTGATAGTGAGATCCCACATCAATTGGAGAGGTGAAGAAATATTTCTTACAAGGGCCTGAAAACCTCTCCCTAGTAGATGCTGTTTAAAACCGTGAGGCTGACAGCGATACGTAACAAACGAATGCAGACAATATCAACTAGTGGTTGGCTTGGATAACAAATGATTGGCTGGAATAGCTCAGTTGGTTAGAGCGTGTGGCTAGTGATGACAATGAAGTAGACATTATAACGATGATTGGTGTCCCTAGTAGAAATTTTCAATCAACTTGGATTTGTGAACGTGGCGTGTAAGAGAACTAATTGGAACTTCGAGATATTCTCAAATTTTGAAGTTTTAAAAATAATGTTTTGAAACTTGTAAAACTCTAATAAGTTCAATTGATATCAACCATGGTACCATGGTACTTCTTCTATGTCTTAACTTTAAGAACTTAAAATATACTATTTTGGCTTTACATTTGCCTCACAAAATGATATGAGTTGTCAGAGGTGGGATTTGAACCCAAGTCCTCTTACAAGGACCAAAACTTGAGTCTGGTGCTATGGACCACTCAACCATCCTGACTACTTCTTATGAGATCCCGCATTGGTTTAAGAGGGGAATGAAGCATTCCTTATATGGGTGTGTAAACGTTTCCCTAAAAGACGGGTTTTAAAATTGTATGGCTCTCGACAATACATAACGGATTAAAATAGATAATATCTCCTAGCGGTTGGAGAGAGGAACGAAACAATCCTTATAAGGGTGGGGAAACCTCACCCTAATAGGTGCATTTTAAAACTGTGAGACCAATGGCAATACTTAATGTGTCAAAATAGACAATGTATGGTAGCAGTGGGCTTGGACTTTTACAAATTATATCAGAGCTAGTCACCAGGCAATATGCCAGTGAGGACGCTTGGTCCTCAGAAGAGGTTGATCGTGAGATGCCACATCGATTGGATTGGTGAAGAAATATTTCTTACAAGGGTCTGAAAACCTCTCCTTAGTAGATGCGGTTTAAAACCGTGAGGCTAACAGCGATACGTAACAATTGAAAATAGACAATATCAACTAGTAGTTGACTTGGATTGTAACAAATGATTGACTTTAATAGCTCAGTTGGTTAGAGCGTGTGGCTATTAACCACAAGGTCAGATGTTCAAGCCCTCCTTATATAACGATGAGAATGAAGTAGACATTATAACTTGAACTTTGAGATATTCTCAAATTTTGAAGTTTTTAAAATTAATGTTTTGACACTTTTAAAACTAGTTCAATTGATATCAACCATGGTACTTCTTCTATGTCTTAACTTTAAAAACTTAAAATATACTATTTTGGCTTTACATTTGCCTCACAAAAAGATATGAGTTGTCAGAGGTGCGATTTGAACCCAAGTCCTCTTACAAGGACCAAAACTTGAGTTTAGCACTATAGACCACTCAGCCATCCTGACTACTTCTTATGAGATCTCGCATTGGTTTAAGAGGGGAATGAAGCATTCCTTATATGGGTGTGTAAACGTTTCCCTAAAAGACGGGTTTTAAAATTGTATGGCTCACGACAATACATAACGGATTAAAATAGATAATATCTACTAGCGGTTGGAGAGAGGAACGAAACAATCCTTATAAGGGTGGGGAAACCTCACCCTAATAGGTGCATTTTAAAACTGTGGGACCAATGGCAATACTTAATGTGTCAAAATAGACAATGTATGCTAGCAGTGGGCTTGGACTTTTACAAATTATATCAGAGCTAGTCACCAGGCGATATGCCAGTGAGGACGCTTGGTCCTCAGAAGCGGTTGATAGTGAGATCCCACATCGATTGGATTGGTGAAGAAATATTTCTTACAAGGGTCTGAAAACCTCTCCCTAGTAAATGTAGTTTAACACCGTGAGGCTGACGGTGATACGTAATGAACGAAAGCTAACAATATGTACTAGTGGTGGGCTTGCATTATTACAACAAGTTTTGAGGTTAAATCCCTCCTTGTACGGATGGGAATGAAGCATTCATTATAGTGGTGTTGTTATACACAGTAGCCATCTCCGTTAAACACAAAAAAATTTCACCCAATGGTATCGAAAAAATAGAAGAAATAAGGTCGAGTGAAGAAGTGTGGAAGCAAATGGGGAAGAAGGAAAATAGGAGAGATCACGAGGCTTGAGAGGTAGATTATGGCATGCAAAAAAATCTTTATACACAAAATTTCGTCACATAGAAAAATTTGGCTAACATAATTATCAAGTGTCCGGAAATCTATCAATATCTCTCGATGCTTGTCAATTTAGGATGCCATGTCCATTAAATTTTGTGTATTAGGATAGATATTTTTTCTTAATATGGTAAACCAAATATTGATTCTCATATTTATGAAAATATTCTACATTTCTATTTATCACAAAATCATTTGTCGTAAGATTTAGAATAGTTGACCGGCCATAGGAATTTAGATCTTTGGATTAGAACTTTAATATCAAAATTATGACACATCTACTCTAATCATTGACTGTATTTTCAATCTTTGGGTTAGAGAAATATCGATAATTACAGAAAAACTAAATATAAAAGTTGGCTAATATTCTACGAAATTACTATGCAAGAATAATTAAAACTTAGCCAAAATCGACGGGAAATAGGTCTAAAAACTAGAAGAAAATGCAAAACACAAAGGAAAACATTGAAATAGCCGAAATTCGAGCTTAAAATCGAACCTCAGCCTCGAAAGTTAGCCAAACCCAAACCATAGGTTCGTATTTGAAGATAGGTTCGAAGATCCAAACTAACTAGTATTTGAGCCCTTAGACACGCCCGCAACCCAGTTGACCCAAGCCCAACTTCCACGACCCATCGTCTTCTTAGCCCAACACGTGTCAGCGCATGCCCAAACTTTAATCTAGCCTTGCGTAGCTTCACCTCAAACCACGTCGCGCATCTACCAGCCCGTCACCACTCAGGACCCATAACCAACCCTACAAAAAATACCACTTTTAATAACTTTAAATAATAATATTTTATGTAAAGATCTATAAAAAAAAAAAAAGTAGAAAGAAAGGGATCCCAACCATTCTCTTGTTCGTCTTTACTAATGAGAGCTTTTAATAATATCAGCAGGGCATGCGTTTGTGTGTAGAAATTGTGTGCTACTATTGTGTGTAGAAATTGGTCAAGGTCGACGTTGCGACTCCATAAACCTGTCTTGAAAGGGACTTGGACTACACGAGTAGTTGTTAGGGTAAGTGCTCCTACTGAGTGTAGGAACGGGACAAGACGAAAAACGTGATTCCGTTAACTGGACCTAATAGGTGACTTGGGATTGCATAGGTAGTTGACTCACGATGAATGACTAGGAATTACTTAGAACTTCGAGGCTCACACAGAAGCTTAGATAGTTGTATGACTAGGCCCAAACTTACTAGAGCCGGGAGAAAATCTTGTTGTAACTTACAATGATAAGGATGCAAACTTCCTATGTACAATGAATCCTCAAATGTACAATGATAAGGATGCAAACTTCCTAGTTAAAGCATAAAACTTAGTCCACACCCACAAATTTTGGTCCATAATTGGGCAATTACTACCAATTCTCCCATAGTTGCTCCATAAGTGAGTAACTTATTCTACTAAGTCTACTAACAATTCTCCTAAAGTTACTCCATAAGTTAGTGACTTATTCTACTAAGTCAAGTTTGTAAGTTCACAAATGCAGCCCAATAGGAAGTCACATAAGTCGATAGTTGAACGGAGGAACGAGGGGGAACGAAGTCGAAACGTTTCAGGAAGAGAGAGAAAGATGAAAGGGAATCATACAATTCACGTGAGGAAGACGAGATTCATTAGACTCGAATCGGTGTCGGACACCAACTCAGCAACCCACTTACACCCAACCTGTCCAACCTCCCATCTAACCCAAGAGAGAGAACCCAAAGCCCAACGAACGAACACCTGTTAGGTAAATCCCTAGGTTAGAAATTCATTCCTAGGTTTTAGGTAACCTGTTTTCTATTTTCAACCCACACCATCAGAGTAGTGGGAAGTCCACGTCGAGTGGGAGGCCTGTAAGTTAGCTTTCCACTTTTTCCCATTTTTAGGATAGGTTTGTTATTTAAATACTATCAACTGAATCAAATAAAAACGCATCGAGTCTTCAGCAAAATCTCCCTCTCTCTCCTTTATTTTTTTATTTTTCTTCTGCCGTTTTTTTTCGTCGACGCTTCTCCCAACTGCCAGAAGCCAACAAGTGGTATCAGAGCCAAGTTTATTCCATCGGTGGTATATCATTCCGGAGGAGCCAACTTGATTAACATCAAGTTGAATAGCTCAAGTGGTTAGAGTGTTGACCTAATAACACACAGGTCTTAGGTTCAAGTAGAAGAAAATGCAAAGTGCAAAATTACACACATCCGTGGGGTCCATCTCGAGCAGGCTCGCTCACTCCTCCACGTCGTCGCCGAGTGCCGACATCTCCATCACCGCCACAAAGAGGCCGATGCCACGATAGAGGACATCGAGTTGTCGTCGAGTGAGTGATCAGGGAGGCAACTGCCACCGTGCAATACCCGATGCAGACAAGGTCTAACTACAATGAGTGGGCCTTGTTGATGCGAGTCAACCTACAGGCGCAAGGGCTATGGCACGCTGTCGAGCCAGAGGAAGGAGAAACGATCGAGTTCCAGGAGAAACCAGCTCTCAGAGATTCATTTTAAGGACGGCGAATCCGTCGAAAATTAAGCCCCATATATATTTTTCGCCCCGGCTTTGTGGCTTCGTCGGACCTTAGGCGATGTTTGTCTTCGCCCATCGGACATCGCTTGTGCGGAATCCAAGCTTGTCTAACCACACACGCCGCCTGCGCGTGCATGTTCAATCGTCTGCGACACAACCGACTTGCCCCTACACTAGGCCAAGTCATCCGGCTCGACCTTGCCTCTGCTCGGGCCAAGGTCTCTCAATACAACGTCGCATCTTTGTCTAGTCATCTAGATCCCCATCGACAGGGTCCATATGTCTTGACGCCATCCCGAGTCTCGGGATGTCATCGACCATCATGACTCGCTCGGTCATGTCATCGAGAATGGGCCTGCGTGTCTTTCATCTCATTGGGACTTCCCGAACATCCATCCATCCGGGCTATATCGAGGCATAGGCCCTCACGTGCCCATGCTGAGTCATTTATGAATACCGTACCGGATAGCGGGTGTATGTAGCAACCTCCGACACGCGGGCTGGGGCGCAATACCGGCACACCCGTGCCGCCCGGTACTGTCCTTGAAAACCCCATTTCAAAGGAAGTCGCCCGAGACACTCGTCTCGACACGCTCGCACACTGTGACACACGTATGTGCCACAGGGTAGCTCACTTAGGCCACAGGGCCCAGGGGTGGTGGAGAGCTAACACCATGGTACCCCTATAGTACATTCTGAGCCATTTTCAATCTACCAGGAGTAGACATGATTTTTGTGAACGGTCATACGGTGTCGTGCATTGTCCGTCCGATGTCCGATTGACATCAAATTTGGCGAGCATTCATATTTCATATGGACAGACTTAACTCCCGAACCGCATGACCAAATTCCTTCCGGAACCCTGACTTTCGAGGTTAAGGCCCGGGGCCCTACCCGGCCCTTCAACAAGCCTATCTTTGTCCCTCATGTCTATTCTGATGTCTTTGTCTTGCTTATGTCTCAGCTTGTCTTTATAGTGCCCACTTAGCGTGGTGGTGTGTTGGATGATGCATCGTCCTCCTCGATCGCATCATGGCATTCTTCTATATTGGCCCGCCTATGGCCGGATGGGCGTCTCTTGAGGGATGCCACCTTGCTTGTCGCACCGTGAGGGTCACAACCTACTCTCTTCATAGTATGGTTGTGACATTCTCCCCCACTTAACTTAGTCATCGTCCTCGATGACTCACTCGGGGCACAATCATATTATAGATTGTGACATTCTCCCCCACTTAATTTAGCCATCGTCCTCGATGACTTTCTCGGGCGCATTCGCCCCACTGATTGTGAAATTCTCCCCTACTCAATCTCGGCATCGTCCCGATGACGATCCGAACTCTCTGTCTATTGTTGACTCGACTCATTGGATCTATTTGTGTTTCTTAACTATTGAGCACCTGACTATCTTTTGTCAGAAAATGCTCATCTTTCTGACGTCTTCCGTCAACTTGAGGACAAGTTCGAGTGGATGCTTCAGACTTCTCTTTTGTCATATGGCACCACGATCTGACTCTTGACTTGGTCAGTTGTTGGGTGAACTTGCCTCAACTTTGGTTTGCCACTACTGTCTACGACTATCCCTCTTCGAACCTATTCTGTTGTTCGCCCATCTTGGACTCGGCCACTGAGACTCGCAACGTAGACGTGGCTATTCAGTGTTTGCCATAGCTGTGGGTGAGGCTGACTATCTCTGCAGACACTCACCAGACAACTATGGACTTCCTAAGGGCACCTTGCCCCATCGTGGCCAACTTGGCCTCAATTTGATTATCCTCTGAGTCATATGAACTGATGCACCTCTCGAGGTGGGGCTCGCAAGCCCAACCACGACATTGTCGCGGTCACTTCTTCTATTGAGTAAGGTCAAACTTCTTGACATTCCTCTTCAGTTGTTGGCGTTACCTCTCGGCCAACTCTTTGTAATTTGCCACCTTCATGTGGCTATTGCTGCATTGACACTTCTCCTCGTCTTCTTCGCAGCTTTATCTTTTATATGTTCACTTCCAGCTTGATGCTCACTTCTCGAGCGGATACTGGTCTTGACAACTCTTGTGGAGTCATCAACCTTAGGCACAAGGTGATGGCTCAAGGAATATGTGTGCTCGCACATTGGAGCATCTTTACGGGGTAAGAGGCCTAATGATTCGGCTCTCCCCCACTTGCACTCGGCTGCCTCTGTGCAGCAAGGTCGTCCTCCCATAAGGACTTGCATTGTACTCAATTTTCGCACTTGGCCGACGTGTGTCTTTTCTTGACTCTCGGCTTCTCTGCTTGTAACCACTGACACTATTCCTCTTATGTGAGTGGTTCTTTTTGGAAGGCACCGACATGGTGCACTCACTGTTTCATTTGTCTTCCAACTATCGGAACACCAAGCCCTTGAAAATGGGCATGGTTCTTGCTTTGACGGGTAGATCTACCCATAATGAAGTGTCGGCACACGACACTAATGAATTTTGGGTAGTCTTGGCTTCAGCCCCCAACTGCTTATAATTCTGACCGGCAACTGTCCTGCCTACTCGGGCACTCTTGACACACTTGCAAGGTCTTCGATCAACTCTTGGGTTCATTTCTCTTGACTGTCTTGTCCGACTTAGACACACAAAGTGTGGATCTGATACCAATTGTCACGATCCTACATTTTTTACCGTGCGGCGTCGTCATCCTGACACGACCACGACCAGCCTTAAGGGGAATTAAGCCCCATATATATTTTTCGCCCCAGCTTTGTGGCTTCGTCGGACCTTAGGCGATGTTTGTCTTCGCCCATCGGACATCGCTTGTGCGGAATCCAAGCTTGTCCAACCACACACGCCGCCTGCGCGTGCATGTTCAATCGTCTGCGACACAATCGACTTGCCCCTACACTAGGCCAAGTCATCTGGCTCGACCTTGCCTATGCTCGGGCCAAGGTCTCTCAATACAACGTCGCATCTTTGTCTAGTCATCTCGATCCCCATCGACAGGGTCCATATGTCTTGACGCCATCCCGAGTCTCGGGATGTTGTCGACCATCATGACTCGCTCGGTCATGTCATCGAGAATGGGCCTGCGTGTCTTTCATCTCATCGGGACTTCCCGAACATCCATCCATCCGGGCTATATCGAGGCATAGGCCCTCACGTGCCCATGCCGAGTCATTTACGAATACCGTACCGGATAGCGGGTGTATGTAGCAACCTCCGACACGCGGGCTGGGGCGCAATACCGGCACACCCGTGCCGCCCGGTACTGTCCTTGAAAACCCCATTTCAAAGGAAGTCGCCCGAGACACTCGTCTAGACACGCTCGCCCACACTGTGACACACGTATGTGCCACAGGGTAGCTCACTTAGGCCACAGGGCCCAGGGGTGGTGGAGAGCTAACACCATGGTACCCCCTATAGTACATTCTGAGCCATTTTCAATCTACCAGGAGTAGACATGATTTTTGTGAACGGTCATACGGTGTCGTGCATTGTCCGTCCGATGTCCGATTGACATCAAATTCGGCGAGCATTCATATTTCATATGGACAGACTTAACTCCCGAACCGCATGACCAAATTCCTTCCGAAACCCCGACTTTCGAGGTTAAGGCCCGGGGCCCTACCCGGCCCTTCAACAAGCCTATCTTTGTCCCTCATGTCTATTCTGATGTCTTTGTCTTGCTTATGTCTCAGCTTGTCTTTATAGTGCCCACTTAGCGTGGTGGTGTGTGGGATGATGCATCGTCCTCAAAGATCGCATCATGGCATTCTTCTATATTGGCCCGCCTATGGCCGGATGGGCGTCTCTTGAGGGACGCCACCTTGCTTGTCGCACCGTGAGGGTCACAACCTACTCTCTTCATAGTATGGTTGTGACACTACGCACGGACCGAGGTGGAGAATTCACCTCAGAGAGCTTCGGTAAGTACTGTGATGAGCTCGGCATGCAACGACAACTAACGGCGCCCTACTCCCCCCAACAGAACGGAGTGGTGGAGCGCCAAAATCATACCATCGTCGAGACAGCAAGGTCATTGCTGATGACGGCCGGGATGCCCGGGAGATTTTGGGAGAGGCGGTGATGACGGCCGCCTATCTCCTCAATCGGTCGCCAACGCGAAGTCTCGACGGGAAGACGCCACACGAGGCCTGGTTCAATAAGAAGCCAGCGGTACATCATCTCCGAGTGTTCGGCTGTATTGCATACATGAAGGTAGCACGTCCCCACCTCACCAAGCTCGATCCCAGGGGGCTGAAAGTCGTCTTCATCGAATACGAACCCAGGAGCTAGGCATACAGACTCTATGATCCTGCGGGGGGGCGAGCTCACGTGTCTCGCGACGTCATCTTCGACGAAAGCACCTTCTGGCAGTGGAACGACGTGATCGTAGCAGATCACAACCCAAATCAATTCACGGTGGAGTACCTTGTCACCGAGCCGAAAGAAGGAGGAGCCCAGCATCAAGAACCGTCCCCGCCACCAGCAGCTGCACCTCCTGAACCAGTGGAGTTCGCAACACCACAGACTGCGGATTCGACGCTGGATGCCGATCACGATGATGATCTGGTGGCCAGGTACCGAAGGATGGACGACCTAGTGGGAGGAGGTGAACCACCTGGACTGGCGGCTCGCGAACTCGAACAAGAGGTGGCCGAACTACATGCCATCAGCGCAGATGAACCGGACACCTTCGCCGAAGCAGAAAGAAACCCGTGCTGGCTGAAGGCAATACAGGAGGAGATGACATCCATCATCGAGAACCAAACGTGGAGTCTAGAGGATATGCCGCCAGGACACCGAGCCATAGGGCTCAAATGGGTCTTCAAACTGAAGCGCAACGAAAAGAGAGAAGTTGTGAAGCACAAGGCCCGTTTGGTAGCGAAGGGCTACGTCCAGAAGCAAGGAGTGGACTTCGAAGAGGTGTTTGCACCAGTGGTAAGGTTAGAATCCGTCCGCCTTTTGCTGGCAATCGCGGCACATTGCTCTTGGGAGGTCCACCACATGGACGTGAAGTCCGCTTTCCTTAATGGAGAGCTGAAGGAGACCGTATACGTCCGACAACCACCTGGCTTCCTAGACAACGACAACCCGGGTAAGGTACTGCGCCTGCACAAGGCACTCTACGGGCTTCGGCAAGCACCACGAGCCTGGAACGCGAAGCTCGACAGTACCCTACTGTCACTGAAGTTCAAGCGCTGTGCCTCTGAGCATGGCATGTACACGCACGGCCACGGTGAGCAGCGACTGATTGTGGGAGTGTACGTCGACGACCTCATAATCACTGGAGGTGACATGGAAGTCCTCGAAAGGTTCAAGAGGGAGATGTCAAAGAACTTCAAGATGAGCGATCTCGGCATACTCAACTACTACCTCGGCATCGAAGTGCAACAGAGTACTGCCGGCATCACCATCTGCCAAAGTGCGTACGCGAAAAAGGTGCTGGACACAACTGGGCTTGCGGAGAGTAACCCTACAAGGACGCCAATGGAGGACCGGATTCAGCTAAGGAAGGCCGGCACTACAACGACAATCGACGCCACCAATTACCGCAACATTGTCGGGAGCCTGCGCTATCTGGTAAATACACGCCCTGACCTTGCTTACTCAGTTTGATATGTGAGTAGATTCATGGAAGCACCTCGGGAGGAGCATCTTGTAGCTGTCAAGCGCATCCTGCGCTATGTGGCTAGAACCAGAGGCTGGGGTGTGAGATACAGCGTAGGGAAAGGAAAGACGAAGCTTGAGCTGGTCGGCTACAGTGATAGTGACATGGCCGGTGATGTTGATGATCGTAAGAGCACTAGCGGGATGATCTACTTTCTCTCAGGCGGCGCGATCTGCTGGCAATCAACAAAACAAAAGGTAGTTGCTTTGTCTTCCTGCGAAGCAGAATACATCGCCGCTTGGACGACGGCAACACAGGGGATCTAGCTTGCGCGACTGATGGAAGAACTCATCGGAAGAGAAAGCGATCCACCAATGCTATACGTGGACAACAAAGCTACGATCTCCCTGATCAAAAATCCAGTTTTGCATGACCGGAGCAAGCACATAGAAATCAGATTCCACTACATCCGAGAATGTGCAGATCGAGGGCTCATCAAGATTGATTTCATCCGAACAGAGGAACAGCTTGGAGACATTTTCACCAAGTCCCTGGCGCGGGTAAAATTTGAAGAACTACGCTCAAAGATCGGAGTTCAAACAATATGGTACACATATACCATAGGGCTTTAGGAGGAGATTGTTAGGTAAATCCCTAGGTTAGAAATTCATTCCTAGGTTTTAGGTAACCTGTTTTCTATTTTCAACCCACACCATCAGAGTAGTGGGAAGTCCACGTCGAGTGGGAGGCCTCTAAGTTAGCTTTCCACTTCTTCCCATTTTTAGGATAGGTTTGTTATTTAAATACTATCAACTGAATCAAATAAAAACGCATCGAGTCATCAGCAAAATCCCTCTCTCTCTCCTTTATTTTTTTATTTTTCTTCTGCCGTTTTTTTTCGTCGATGCTTCTCCCAATTGCCAGAAGCCAACAACACCCTCAGCCAAGCGCATTGCAGTAGCCCACGACTCAAGCCCATAACCCACTTGTAGCAACCCATCATTCAAGCCCAGTAGCCCACCTAGCCCAGTTGCAAATTTACAGCCCAACTGGCACACCCCCCGAAACGCGACCACGTAAACCAAGTGCTCAATCTGACTCAAAACAGCGACCTGCCCACACAGTCCAATCTTATCCGTCTTTGACGCGTGTCGGCTCCTCCGGCTCACCTTGCACCATCGGCTCGGCTCGACGCGGCTTCAACAACTAAATTTTAGTCAATTGGCTCAGTTTAGATAATTGGACACCGTTCCTTATGTTTTGGACCCTCCCATAGCTAAATTTGACGTTGTTTAAGGTAATTAAGGTTAGTATAACTCTCATTTGTTCAATTCAAGTTAAATTAGTTAGGAAACTAGAATTTCTATGGAAAATGAGGTGATTGTTCTAATTGGGCCGACGATACTTGGAACAACTCCTGGGGTTAAAATCAAGCATATTCAAATTTATAGAGAACGTCAGTTAAGGTCATCCAAGTAAGTGACCTTAATATCGATATGGTTATAAGTTTGTATTCAGTATGATGACATGTGCCTCGTGACTTTGCACGTGTCATATGTTTGATATGTGTGAGATGTTTATGAAATAATATGTCTGTGATATGATATGACTATGATATGATATATTTATGATATAATATATTTGAAAATATGATACATGTATGATATGGTTTATGATATAAAACGTGCATGATATGATATGGTATGTTGAAGGACATGTTATGTGTATGATATGATATGATATGTTATGTTGAAGGACATGTTATGTGTATGATATGATATGTTATGTTGAAGGACATGTTATGTGTATGATATGATATAATACGATGTATGACATGAATGATACACAGTAAATATGTTTTGACCTGATATACAACCCCGATATATTTTTTAAAGGCTATGGTAATAAAATGATATGATATGAAGGAAAATGGAAGGGTCAATATTCGCATATATGGGTCATGTGTAGAATAGTAAATGCACGACCCGTTTAGGATAGTCGCGTAAGGGAATAGAGTTTTAAAATAATAGGTGATAAGGCAACCCTACAATCCAAACTTTTATTGAAGCAAGAACCCTTGAATCAAAGAAATTAACACCTCCTTATCTAAAATTTGGATCAACCAAGAGATAAGACTAGAATTAGATTACCTCTTAAGATCAAAGATCTAGAACCAAGATTTGAAACCTTGTTCTAAATTGAGTCACTTCACAATCGAACTTGATCACGACTTGATTCAATTGCTCAGATGCAATCTACCGCAAGAATTGCATGAAACTTAGAAATGACAAAGATGATGCTCGGATTTCTAAGGGAGAAAGTCTCAACTTGAGAGATCAATTTCATTCATCACAAATTTGATTTATTACACAATAATTTGGGGTATTTATAGTCTCCCCACAAAAGAAACTTTCAATTCTTGGATTGCTCACTAAAGAAGTTAGTGGTCATGATTTAATCCTAATCCCCTTAAATCTCCACAAAAAAATGAAAACAATTTGACAAATAACTTCCACCTTTTGCCCATTACAAGAATTATTAAATTAAAAAATAATAACTAAAGTTTTCTAACAATGGTTGCAACTTCATCCGCTACTTCAACCTTGCAAATATTCACTTCTGAAGCTCCAAATGGTCTTTACTCAATCGAATCATCTTGTAACACATGAAATGATGGTTGAACCGAGCCTATCCAATTTTGTAGATGAAGAATGAATGCTTGTTGAATCTTTTTGGTCTTGGATCGTGTAATAGGTCAATTTGAACATTTGGAACACCGTGATCCTTGTCATCTTTCCTCTCT
Organism: Cucurbita ficifolia; assembly: GCA_033971965.1. Lineage (NCBI taxonomy): Eukaryota > Viridiplantae > Streptophyta > Magnoliopsida > Cucurbitales > Cucurbitaceae > Cucurbita > Cucurbita ficifolia. Next base: position 6,923,770 of record CM066981.1, read on the forward strand.
TCAAAAGAATTCGTCCTCGAATAAGAAAAATCATCACCTACAACAAAAAAACTCAAGTCAGCAACATTGAAAGTAAAATGTACTGAAAATTTTTCGGGAAGATCAATTTTATATGCATTGTTATTAATTCTTCCAAGGACTTGATAAGGGTCGTTCCCTCTTGGATGTAACTTTATTTTCCTTTGAGATAGGAATCGCTCTTTGCAAAAATATATCCATTTGGTTGTGATCTAGATTTAGCTTCTTTGCATTTAAAACATTGACTACAAAACTTATGAACATCGTACTTCATCTTTGGTCAAAAGAAGTGCTTATGCAACATATTATAAATTTTATTAATCCTAAAATGTTCCATTAAGGCACCACGATGTGCTTCTCTCAAAAGCAAATCTCTTATAGACCATTTAAGAATACAAAGCTTACTTTTCTTAAATAAAAATTCATGAAATACATAATAATCATCCAAAACTTTTTTCGCAAGACAAGATGCATAAATAGTTCTAAAGTCTTGGTCATCTCTATATAATTCTTTAATATGCTCAAATCCAATAATTTTTGCACTAAGAGAAGTAAAAAGATCCTACCTTCTAGATAACGCATGAGCTACTATATTAAGAGAAGTAAAAAGATCCTACCTTCTAGATAACGCATGAGCTACTATATTATCCTTACCTTGCTTATATTTGATGACATACGAAAATGTTTCAATAAACTCCACCCTCTTTGCATGCCTGCGGTTAAGTTTTTTTTGACTCTTTAGATACTTCAAGCTTTCATGATCAAAGTGAATCACAAATTCTTTAGGCTATAAGTAATGTTGTCATACCTGCCAACTATGAACTAAAACAAACAATTTTTTTTTATCATAAGTAACATACTTTAATGCTGCCCCATTTCGTTTTTTACTATAATATATTAAGGGTTTTCCATCTTGTATCAAAATATCTCCTATGCTCAAATCACTTGCATCACACTCAATTTCAAAAGTTTTATCAAAGTTGGGCAAGATAAGTAAGGGTGCATTGGATAATTTCTTCTTAAGCTCCTTGAATAAATTCTCTTGCATATCCCCATTTAAAAACAACATTCTTTTTCATTAAGTCATTCAATGGTGCAACTATGGTGCTCAAATGTTTTATAAATCTCCTATAGAACCTAGCTAACCCATAAAAACTATGAACTTCAGCATTTTTATGTGTTGGGCAATCCCTAATTGCTTTAACTTTCTCTTCATCTACTTCTACTCCATTTTGACCAACTATGAAGTCAAGAAAATTAACTTTTTCCATGCAAAAACTACACTTATTAAAATTAGCATAATTTTTTTTTCTATGCATAATCAAAACTGAATTAACATGCTCCACATGCTCAAGCAAAGTCTTCAAATAAATTAAAATATCATCAATATACACAACAATATGCTTTCTCAGATATTTTCTCAAAACATTATATATTATGTGCATAAATGTACTAGGGGCATTAGTTAACCCAAAAAAACATAACAAACCATTCATACAATCCAAACTTAGTTTTGAAAATTGTTTTCCATTCATCTCCTATATGCATTCTAATTTGATGATATCCATATTTCAAAATAATCTTTATAAATATACATGAACCATGCAATTCATTAAGCATATTGTCTAGCCTAGAAATAGGATGTCGATACATTACAGTGATTTTGTTGATGGCTCTACAATCCACGCACATGCGCCAAGTTTCATCTTTCTTTGGCACCAATAAGACTGGTATAAAACATGGACTCAAACTTTCTCGTATATAGCCCTTCTCCCTAAGCTCCTCCACTTGCCTTTGAATTTCTTTAGTCTCAGTTGGATTGACTCTATAAGCGCATATTAGGAATGATAGCCCCCGAAATGAAGTCTATTTGATGTTCAATACTTCTAACGGGAAGTAGTCCTTTAGGTACTTCACCATGAAACAGGTCCTAAAATTCCTGTAAAAGAGATTGAAAAACACAGGCAAAGCCAAGTTGTTATAGTTAGAGACCAAAAATCCTCTATTGTACATAAGTACAAAGATGGTATTTTGTGAAAACATTGTCATTCTCACCTCTCTGACTCTAGCCAAACAACTCACATTTTTCCTTTTTTTTCAATTTCATTTCTTTTTTTATTCTTTTCACTATTTTTTACTCTTTGATTGTTCTAACTTTTCACTCCATTCTTGTTTTTCTTTCAATTTTGTTTCCTCCAACTCTTTTTTTTTCTCTGACTTTAATTGATCATCAAATACATTTGCAGAACTTGTACAAGAGTAGTTTTTCTACCATCTTTTATAAAAGAATATCTATGCAAATAACCGTCATACATGACCTTCCTATCAAATTGCCAAGGTCGGCCAAGCAATATGTCTCCAACATGCATTGGTAACACATCCCAAAAAACTTCATCTTTATATTTTCCCAAAATAAAATATATTAAAGCTTGGGAAACTACCTTCATTGTTCTACTATCATTGAGTCATTGAAGTTTGTAAGGTTTAGGCTGGTGTTGGGTTGGAATTTGCAATATTTTGATCAACATGGTACTTACTACATTGGTGCAACTTCCACTATCAATGACAAGACTACAAGGAGTCCCCTTGACTAAACACCGCGTGTGAAATAGGTTGTCTCTTTGATCATCAACATCATTTTCCGTTACTTCAGTTTTAAGAAGTTTTCTTGTAATAAGGGTCCAATGACTCACATTTTCCAATTTCTCCTACTTCTTCAACTAACTCATTGATCTCCCCTCCCCCTCGTCTTGGTTCATGATTGTACAAAAAGTAGTTAAATATGCTTAGGACCTCACACACTCAACTCACTGATTTTACACTTAGGAACACTCGTGTTTATTACACATAAAGATAGGCTATTTGGGAAAGTGACCAAATTATGATCAAGGTAGGTTAATATATGGATAAAGAAATTCTTATAGCAGCGAGCTATTCAAGGCAATTAAGACAAGTTAATTATGAAATAACAACAAAATAAAACAAGAAATAATCAAACAAATAAAGGACACAAAGGAATTTTTTGGTAGAATTGCACACTGAAAAATGAATTTGAAAAAGAAAGATGGTTAAGATTTTGAAAAAAATTCATTCTTAATTTTAAAATACAAGAGAATGATCTAACTTTTCTTTTTAGAGAATTCGGGCAAATTCAAATGTTATCTTCGAGTTTAAATTATGAAAGAATAATATCAAACACAACCGTTTCAGATTTAGATGGTTGACGAAAAATATGAATTGAAGTTTATTTGATCTTCAAATAAACATACAAATTGTCTCATGATAAAGCATTTATAACCAAAATATTAAGAACAAATATGATAAGATTATTTTTTTTTTCAAGATCTAAATATAATCTCTAGGAAGAATATGAGAACAAAGTGAGAAGATGAAAAAGAATGGTGTAAATGGCAACAAGAAAATAAATGGACAGATTTGAAGAAAAGATAAAGAATAAAATAAATGAAAGATAAAATCAATTCTAGAGTAGGCCACAAAGATGCGCTCGGATACCAAATTGATAAGACAACCCTAATCCTCAGCTCAACTATGCAAGGTTTTGTTGAAGCAAGAATCCTTGAATTAAAGAAATTAACACCTTATCAAAAATTCGGATCAAGCAATAGATAAGGCTAGAATTATATTACCTCTTAAAATTGAAGATCTAGAAGAAAGATTTGGAACCTTGTTCGAAATTGAACTCTACAATCGAACTTGATCACGACTTGATTGAATGGCTCAGATGCAATCTACCACAAGAATTGCATGAAACTTAAAAATGACAAAGATATGCTCGTATTTCTGGGGAAAGTCTCAACTTGAGAGATCAATTTCATTCATCACAATTATACTTTTTTACCTAATAATTTGTGGGTATTTATAGTCTTCCCATAAAAGAAAATTTCAATTCTTCAAATGGCTACTTTATTGGTCACGCTTTAATCCCGATCCCCTTAAATCTCCACAAAAGACTAAGTCAATTTGACAAATATCTTCCACCCTTTTGTCCATTACAAGAATTATTAAATTAAAAAATAATAACTAAAGTTTTCTAACAACTCATGAAATGATGTTTGCAACTCCATCCGCTACTTCAACTGTGCAAATATTCACTCATGAAGCTCCAAATTGTCCTTCCTCAATCAAATCAGTTTGTAACACATGAAATGATGGTTGAACCGAGTCTATCCGATTTTGTAGATAAAGAATGAATGCTTGTTAAATCTTCTTGGCATTGGATCGTGTAATAGATCCAGTTGGAACATTTGGAACACCGTGATCCTTATCAATAGGTCTCATTTTCTAATCTCAATAGTGGGGTCACTTACTAAGTATTTCTTAAAATACTCAACCTAGCAAAAATGAGATATGCATTTGAAACGGGTGCCTAAGTTATTATATATATCATGAGTGATACGGAAATACACGTGATACTTCTATATTTCAGGTAAAGGCATGTACCCCTGCACGGCTGACGGTAGCATCACAAATTTAAAGACCGTGGCACATGCATAGGGTATTTGTATTTAATTTTGTAGACTATAGGTTAGTATAGGCCGTGGTTGTTTTATTTTTATTTATGTCTATGTTTTTTTTTTATTTCTTTAATATTGTTTTAAAGGCCTTTTATTAAACATGTAAGTCTATGAAATTTTTTTATCGAGACATTTTAAATGATTATTTCTGCCTAACAAGTTATTTTATGAACAACTTTAGGTTAGTAGAAAACTAGGGTCACTACGGTTGGTATAAGAGCTCTAGGTTATAGATTATGTAGACTAGCCTACGAGGAACGGTTGACCTGTTCTATGGTCTCACCGTTGATGCTCCATCGCCGTTAGGTATATCATGCATAAGATAAGAAAATGAAATGTCGTTGATTGTATATATTTTTATTGTTCGCCCATTATCACATGTAACCTATTGAATTTTATAGCATTATCATTGAAACATAATTGTTGGCTTAATTGTATGTTTATGAAGATATAGAATAGGATGAGATTTAAGTTAGCGAATAATAGGCTTAAGAAAAACTATATGTTGGTTTTAGAACCAGAGCGCCGGGAGGAAGTCGAGGAAGCAAATGACCACATGTTAGAGAAAGGGGTAAAGGTAGAGAGAGACCAGCTCTTGTAGGCTCAGTTACTTGAACAGACGCAACTGCACCACCCCTAGCAATGGCAGCGGCTAGGATAGACCCCACGACAAACCTGATGTGAAAATCATTCCAGGTCATGATGTAAGCATTGGTGGCCACCCAGCAAGCAAACAACTCACAATTTACACGAGAAGCGAGATACTTATGGGATTTCAAGCGGTACGACCCGCCTACCTTCAACGGAACTGTGGAGATTAACCGGAGGCATAGTTATTGTTGGATAATATTCTTATTGATGAATTGTCAGGACGATCAAAAGGTGTCCTGTGCTTATTCATGCTGAAGAAGGATGCAAAATTATGGTGGGTGGATAATCAGAAAATTCTTAGTCTAGATGGAAGCAGTATTCCGCAGTATTACCTGAAGTCAGCTCAGCTCTAAAAACAACATGAATACACTCACTTACATAGGGCGAACTTTCTGTTGATGATTGATGATTACGCAAGAAAATTTATGAAGTTAAAAAAATTTACTCTACCACTGGTGGATACAGAGAGGTTCTTCATGGGCTTGAATTCAAAAATTAGACGTACAGTGGAATCCATAAATCCTACCACATGTGTGAATAAAGGGACTCACATCTACAACCACCAGTTCGTAGACCTCGGTAAACAGATAGACACCCTCTTCGATATGCGGATAGATACCCTAGACACCAGGGTCAAAGAGGGTGAGAAACCACCGTGCCGCAAATGTGGGAAACAACATTTGGGTAGATGTATGGCGGGATCTAGGGCTTGTTTCAGATGTGGTCATGGAGGCCACATAGCCAAATACTATACAGCGAGAAGGACAAAAAATCCAGTCGATCCACCAAGGGGTCCAGGTGGAGCCGAGAGACCTATGCAGACCCACTCACAGACAAGGGCTTATGCATCCACCAGTAGGGACGTTGGAAAATATGACATAGTGGTGATAGGTACACTATCCATCTTGGGGCACTACGCTTTAACATGGTATGATTCTAGTCCTATACATTTTTTCATATTTGTGCAATTTGTTAGTCAAGCAGGGTTCGAATTAGAAGCCTTATTGCATGTATTATTAGCACCCCAGCGGGGTAGACCTAGTTGTTAAGGATAGAGTAAGAGATGGACAAGTAATAGTAGCAAGATGAACCTTAAGCGTAGACTCGATAGTTTTTAGCATGACGAACTTTAACGTAATATTAAGAATGAATTGGTTAGCTGAGAACTATGCCACTCATTTAGGATAGCCACCTAAGGGAATACAACGTTAAAATGATAGGTCTCATTCATGTTGCCTGTGTTTACCTTTTCTAATTCCAATAGTGAGGTCACTTACTGAGTATTTCTTAAAATACTCAACCCACGTGTTATTTATATATTTCAAGTAAAAGCAAGGCACCTACACGACTGACAGTGGCATCACAAATTTAAAGATCATGACACATGTATAGAGTAGTTGTATTTAATTTCGTAGAATATAGGTTAGTGTAGTGAGTGGTTGTTTTATTTTTATTTATGTCTATTTTTAATTTGTTATTTCTTTATTATTGTTTTAAAGGCCTTTTATTAAACATGGAAATCCATAACATTGTTTTATGGAGACGTTTTAAATGATTATTTTTGCATAATAAGTTATGTTATGAAAATGGTTGCGACTTTAGATTGGTAGAAAACTAGGGTCATTACATGTATGATAAGATGTGCCCCTTGGCCCCTGCATGTGTCATGTGCTTGAATGTTATGCTATGTTATGTGATGTGATGTGATTTTATGCTATGATATGCTATGTGATATTATGATATGATATGATATGACATGCTATGATAAGTCATGTTATGCTATGTGATACTAGGCTATGATAAGCTATCTTGGTTAATGATATGATACGATATGTACTGTTATGCCACGTTATGTCATTTTACACCATGACAAGTTATGTAATGCCATGATAAGTCACATTATGAAATTTGGACATTATGTTGCATAAACTTCCATAGAAAATGCCATGGAAGCTAAGCTATGTAATAGGAAATGCTAAGCTATGTAATAGGAAATGGAAAGGAATTATGTAAGCATAATTCATACAATTACTATGTTAGAGACATTGAATGTTTCTTTTGCACCACATATTATATCATGACCATAAGCTATGGAGATCTCATGCATTTTTGTGTAACACATATATTGGGATACTTCCATACTATGATGTGTACGAACACGTACAATATGATATATGATTTATGACATTACGTTTACCATGATGTATTGACGACTCTTTCCCTCTATGGTGTTCAGCAAAGATCCCGTTAGCAAGTGCTGGTCTAACAAACCAAGGCCACGGGGGTGTGTGAGGCCAACTAGTGGACCTATGATGGCATGCGTGGGTCATGTGTAGAGAAGTACTACACATCCAACCTTGCCCAGATGAGAAAGCTGGCTAAGACCATGATATGCTATGATAAAAGGATAGGTTCACCATGTTGCATGTGCTTGCATCCTTGACCCCAATAGTGGAGTCTTACCGACTATTTCTTAAAATACTAAAGCAATGTGCTACTCTTACATTTCACCATGTGCTACTCTTACATTTCAGGTAAAGGCAAGACATTCGTGTACTGATGACAGCGGTGTCGCATTGGAGATCATGGAATCGATACTAGGGTAGCTACATTTTTATTTTGCTTATTAGTCTTAGGTTAGTATAGGACATTGTTTTATTTCCTAGTTTTCGTTAATTTGTTTATTTTTCATTTCTTAAATGTTGTTGGTTTGGTTTAAGGATTTTATTTTTAACGTGTAAGCCTATGACATTGTTTATGAACAATTAACATGAATGATTTTGCATAAAAAGGGGCACATCATGCATATGGTAGCGGATCTATAAGAAAATTGGGTTGTTACAGGAACTTCATAGGTTAGTGTACTTTAGTATGAGCAATTTTATATTGAGTGGCCTCCTAAGAATTTTCCTAAAACACATGTGAGTGAGAACAAAACATGCTAGAAAGATTCGTGTTAGTCTTTAGACATAGTGTTCACTTTTAGAAGTGAGGACTAAGTAACATGACCATGTCAAAGGGGAATGTAGGGGAATGCAGGGGAATATCGAAGCCATCAGGTACTGAATCTGGATTTCAAATCCTGATCCAAATCATGGACATGGGTCATTACATACAAGAATGATATTTTTAATAATTTTGTATTCCATAATCTTCATTTAATTACATATTTGTCACATTTATACTCTACCATTTTCAACGTAACTTAGAATAAGATATTTAAAACGAATCTAAAAAGAAAAATAAAAATGAAATTTCAATCCTCACGCCACAACTCTTGAACAACTCAAAAAAGATTGCATTTACTTGATTGCTCCTCAAACAAAGGATAAACTAATTAGGACAAATAATTTGAGAAATCAACTGGGCCTTATAGAGCTAGGCCTATACAACTTGAAGATTCTATTGACATCGCTCGAACAAAGTACACTCCTACCATATAAGTACAATCTCTGGTGACTTTATTTTTATTTCCTCAAAAAGCCTCATACTATTGGAGATAAATTCCTTACCTATAAACTAGCTAATGTGAAACTCCCTCCCAACGATCCTTGACAAATAAGTGGCTCGTGAAAGCAACGTGTAACACATTTGTAGGTATATTGGGTACGTATTCAAAGAGAACACACAAAATGTTCCTACACGAACATGCATCATTCATTAAAATCCCTAACTAATTTACCCAAACAAAAATTTCCCCTTTTATTTGTCCCAAACTTGAGCCACGGAAAAGAACATCCGCCTTGTCGAATTAGACACCAAGGTCTTTTCAGAAACCAGCCTGTGTATGGCATAGATATTATATAGTGTCACTATCAGCATTCAATGACCCATTGAACCACAGCCACATAACATAGTTTATAAAGAAAAGCAAAGAGAAACAACCTTCTCCTCCTAATCAAGCTTAATACCATACTCTTCATCATTGCCTTTTTTGCCTCCAGGTACTAAAATTGAGGTATTTTATCCGTAAACTTTTAAAATATTTAATAATTCTTTTAATTTTCCATTTTATACCTATTAAATTATTTTTAAAATTTATGAATCTACTCCACATACGGATAAATAGTTTAAGTTGATAATGACTATTAATTTTTAATTTTTAATTTTTTTTTGAACATACGAAATTAAAAATTTTAAAAACTTATTATTTAAGAATGGTAAAGGACAGAAATAAACACAAACTATTTAATCCTTTCTCACCATCGTTCATCCCTTCAGTTTCTTTTTTCTTTGTAGAATCTTGTTAGTTCTGTAAATTAAATTTTTAGTTTTTAGTTTATGAACCAATTTGAAATAATATTAAAAATAAATAAATTAACTAAAATTGTGATTTTATAAACATCTATTAAATTAACTTTTTCTTATTTTGATAAACATAAAATTGGGTTGTATTCTAAAAGTATTATTTAATAAATCACCCATTGATAAATTGTAACATTGAGTTCAAGAATGGTACAAATGAATGAACCAAAACTAGAGAAATTCTAAGGATATTCAAGTATGATTAAGAAACGTTTGAAAATAAAAAATAGTTACAATCTAAACTAACAACATGCATCTTTCTTTCGGCTAACTAAATCATAGGAATTTCAACATAAAATGTGTTTGACTTTAAACATCTTTAGGTTGGATGATGTCATGACCCGATTCTCAGAGTTTCGAATATTAGATGGTGACTAAAAAGACAAAGACAAAAGTAAAAAAATAAAAGTGAAATAAAAATAAAAGATGAAATTTTGATAAAATTTAAATCAAACAAAGACAACCAATACCATAATTAAATATAAAATGAAGTCCAAGTACAAGATGAAGTTGTTCAAATTTATTACAAAGGAAAAAATGGGTTTGAGATACCATTACAAAACAAAATACAAAGATTTATTGACACTCTGTAACGACCACCTCTGTGATTGCACAACTCTCAAATGCTCTTCAACCTCGTCTGGCAACCTGCGAACAATTGAAAAAGAAAGAGGAAAGGGGTGAGTATAAAAATACTCAATAAGTAACCTGCTTGTACGCTCAAATTGCATCCTTAATCTTCTAAGTATCCATAGGTTTTACTCTACGCTTTAGGAAGTTTGAGACTAGTCTCTACTATGATCTAAGCATTTTAGGTGTCTCGAAATTCCCAGCAATACTTTAGCTACTTATGGACCCACTTTGGGTTGGAGGAGGTGGTTCACCCATTTCTGGCATCATGGGTCTACTATGTGACAAATCTCTCTAGGTTGAACTACTTTTCTCTTCTTAGACTTGAGTCGCTGGTTAGACTCTTTGTCTGGTGCCTTAGATTGAGGTGCTACCTCATAAAACTACTGGTGAGATAATATGGTGATTGCTAGCCTGCTTGTCATTCATGGAAGTTCAAATAGTGAACCCTTCTGCATGACTATAAAGTCGCCCTAGGGAGAGACCCCAAGTGTTAGCAGCTATTGAGTCAACCTGTATGGCACTACGTCCCCTCTTAAAACAAGTTTACTATTACGACTCTTCCACAAGGTTGGGTGACAAGTTGACTAGGCGCACTGCCCTAACCGATCTAGGCCTAGCTCAAAAGTACAACTACTGGAGTGAAAGGGTAGCAGAAACTTTGATGACACCGCCAAATAGCTAACCTAGACAGCTACTTGCGGAGATAGTGATGAAATCATACATACTGCTAACGACCTGGAGAGTTTTCGTTGTCATTCTTGGATGTCGCTGAGATTTAATAGGTTCTTAGGAACATCTGTCAATTTAAATCTCGTCTCTCATTTCTAGGATGTTTAGGCTAACTTCTCAAGAAAATCCATTCTCTACATGCATATAGGTCTAGACCTCTAACTGCCACTCACGATCATGGGGTGCACGGTCTACTGAAAAACATATCTTAACTTGGTTCACTCATGCATGCTTGTTAGAGAGATATACCTATCAATCACCTAAAGCACAAAAAATTTATTCTTAACATAATGCTAGTCCTTTATGGGAGCTGTGGAGGTCTACTGGGATACCTAAGACGATTAGGTGGCTTAATGTAGACGGTAACGACCCTAGATTTTAGCTACCTAAAGTTGCTGCTGTCATCTAATTCTAAGCTCATATGCGGAATGTAACTCTTAAAACATCGTCATTTATGTAATAAATTTCAAAAGAATAAAACATACTTCAACATTGAAGACACCGTCATGGTCTTACGTGTTTAACACATAACACTGGAATGCAATTAAAAACGATAAGAAATAATTTAAAAATATGAAATGCAAGACAACCTATTATAACCTAGGTTTAGGAATTTAAATATGCTTCTATCATATCCATGTGTCATGGTCTCTACTCTGTGCTGCCACCATACATGGGCGCCTTGCCTTTACCTAAAAAATGATGAAGCACATGGCCTGAGTATTTCGAAGAATACTCAGTAAGTGACCCCATTATAGAGGCCGTGAAAAATGCAAGCACATGCAATTATGCTCTAGGGACCTATCATTATCTCATCCTAGGGGTGGCCTTCACTTCGGACTAACTTGGATGTGTAGTACTTCCCTACACACGACCAACACATGCGAGTTTGAATCTCCAGGCGGTTCACACCCCCTAGATCCATCATCATCGAGCTAGTTGTCTGTAGCGACGTCCAAAGGTCAGTAGGCCCCTAAGTGTCATGTTCAGCATGATCACCGTCATCATCGTAGCGTGCGCGTCCGCACTCATCATCATAAAAGAGGAAGTATCCCGATGCTTATGTACATACAGAAACGCATGAGGTTCCTCTAACTTCTCGTCTTTAAAACGTCTTCATAACACAACCCTAATGTCATCTCTATATTACTATTAGTAATACATGTGCATTAACTATCCATCTTAACATCATTATTAATATTTTTTAGGGTTGTGTCCTAGGCCAATATCTCGATATAATGCAATATGGCATTCATAACATGCATCTTAACTCAATATGGAAAACATCGTCATATTAAGGTAACAACATCATACATCGTCATCATAACACTATCGAGAGGCCTCATACTCATCATAACACATCATTAGTCATCGTCATACATCATCATAAAACTCATACAAGTCATCAATCATAAATCATACGTCATACTTCATAATTATAAAGCATAAAGGACATGTGTCGGTGCCACTAGGCACGTGTTGTCATACACCAATCAAGTTCCTAGCCTATCCTATAGTAAGGCCACTTACTTGGTTGGCCTTAGCAGGGGTTCTCCCTAATTTAATTATACGTTAGCTCCTGTTCCTCGAAAGCTGCTCTAATATCTTCGGGGTTTGTTTCGTATTAGATCGTTCGTCACCTCTCGTTAGTATTTCACAATTAATTATAATTTCAACTGACATATGTCAAATAAGACATTAAAAAAAACCTCGATTACCTTAATTAGGATGGAAAATAGGTTTGGGAGGGTCGAAAAGGTGGAAATTGGACTAAAAAAGGGAACCCGAGCCAATCAGTCGAGTTGGAGCCGCGGAAGCCGTTGAGCCGGTTCCAACCGTCACAGTTGAAGGGCGTGTCTGCCTACAGACGTGACACGTGTCACTCAGGGAGATGGATACGATGTTGTTTCTTTCTAGGGTCGAGGTGTAGGTCGAGGCGCGGGCTTTCGAGTTTCAGTCATGGGTGCGCGGGTTGCCTATGGTCTGCGAGGAGGGCCGTGACAATGGAATGACGTGGTTTGGCTGTACGGGCTGGGACGAAGCTTGGATGGGCCTCAGGTTTCTTACTAGTTGTAGGTGGGTTACAAGTTGAATCCGACCCGGATCCGAATCCGATGGATCCTTTCTTCTTCACCTGATTTTTGCGTGGTTTTTCTCTGGCGAATTTTCTCTCTCCTCTGCTTATCGTTTCCTCCGATGCTGTTTTTCGTTCTTTTTCTTCCTCTACTTCTCTATCAGCTTCTCTTTTTCCTTTTCCAGAAGTTTCCACAGATCCACGAAAACTAAGGAAATCGGGATCCTTCTCTTGTCATCGATGTGATGTACGTAAGAGGGGCGCGAAACGTACCTTGGTTTAACGTACCGACGTTGAGGATCCTTCTTGTGGCATGGGTTGATCGTTTTAGGCGTCGAACACGTCGGTTTGCTCTCGCCATAAAACTTCGTCGATTCGTCTCTCTCATTTTCCTCTCCAGTTTTCTCTTTTGCAAGAGTCTTAGGAGCGTGGCTGGGGTCTCAGGTGAGGTTTGGCGATCCGTGGAGGTCGCAGGGTTGTGTCAGCGTGGGTCGCCGAAAGTTTTGTGTCCAGTAGCAATTGACGCGATATTTTTTTTAATAAATGGAATGTTACACAGACTCTTAGTTTCATGATACTCTATTTTAACTCCTTGAGTCTATTTTGGTCAGGTAGCACTAATGTCTTGACCCTGTGACCGCCGATCACGATCTTAAGATGCTTTGTCTACTAGAGGTATTCCGACCTAAATTATCATCTAGCCAACCAAATTTTAGCGCCCTAAGTCTAGTTCTATGCAGATGAACACGCTCTATAGGGAGAATAAATCGTCTATCACTTGGGGCTAACATACTAAATCATGCATGCATACAAGTTCTACTGGGAAAATAACATCCATCAATCACCCAAGTAATTTCTATGCATACTATCCCATCCTCCATTCTAACACGGCAGAAAATATTTAAAATAGGAGCATTTTAGTAATTTCTTACCTCTTACATACCTTATTCATCCATATTTTCCAACTGTATTCTATTCATGCATATTCTCTTCCTAGTGTTGTAGAATATATAAAAATATCATGCATCTCACAATCTTATCTAAGGAGCATAACAGCAATTTTCTTATTGTACATACAATACATTCTTATCCAAAATTACCATTTTGTAGTCTTAAACATGCATATTCTGACCACGTAAGGTAAGAAATGCTTGCATGCTAGCACGCCCTAATGATCCCTACAAGTATTACTTACTTAAAGTCTATATAGCTACTTACATGGATGACGCATGCCTCATTGAGCTAGCTTTTTCCTGTGTAAGAAGTTCAAAAAAAATTTGAATTTTCTCTATTAGGTCCTAATTCAAGTAGAATTAGACTTAGTATTGAAATCGTGATGAGAAACTAACAAACGAAGGTCGAACGAGTTAAAAAGTGGGCTTACATGTGCGTATCACGGGCTTACACATGCGAAGAAGAATCTTTACATGCATTTCCATGCGCGCTTCAAGGGAGGATACATGTACTCTCTATACGACATGTGGTACACTCGAATAGGTTGCACTGTGTCGGGTCAAGTCACATGAATGGTTCAAGTCGGTGCAAGTGAACCAAGTCGAGGCAGAGTGGGTTAGACATAGGTCGGAGTGGAATGGGTCATGGACTTAGGTTTTCCACAAATGTCGTTACGTATCCCATGCCCAGCCAGACGCATTCTATGGTTGATCGGCTGGCACAAATTTTTCAAATTCCGAATCAATTTTTTATTATTTTCATACAAAACCTAAATTAACTTAGTTTCTTCGCCACACCTGAGTTTTATAGTTTTCATCTATTTTTACAAAGTTATTTTCCTATTAATTTCTAATCAAACCCAAGAAAAAATAACTAAGTCCAAAAATAGTCTAAAATTGTAAATCATACCGTTCTTGATGCATACTAGAATGTTAACTTCTAATCAAAATCAACTTTGGCTTTGCTGATGAAACTTACCAACATATCTCCAAGAACAACATAATAAAAATTAAGAACCAAGTCTAAGTAAAACCCGAATCAGAGTAAAAATCGAGAACAAGAACCTGAAACTCCTATCTATCAAATTTCATTATTTCCTTACCTATTTCGACCATTCAAAAGTCCACTTCGAATCTCCTCAATCCATTGAACATTTCTTGTGAATAATTTATGGTGAAATTCTTACTCCAAATGCCATTTAGAGTGGATTTCAATTTCTATTTCTATCTCTCTTCCAAACCTTAGCCTTTCTTTTCTCTTTCTTACCTTTTTCTTTCCCTATTCTTCTGTTCTTTCCCCTCTTTATCATCCATCTAATTAGGGTTCAACTAGACCCTTAAACAAGGGTCAAAATTTTCTTAATTTTTTAAGCCTTTTAAAGTCCTCAACAAAATCATGGAAGTTCAAGCTTAAAAGAAAAAATCGAGTATTTAATTATTCGTTGGGACTTGACTGTTATAAATTCTTCCCTCCTTCAAAACTATGGTCAAGAAAGTTGCTTATGCCTCATTCCCAAGATAGGACATCCTCTTGTCCATTTTCTTTGCTCAAATTGTTATGTTGTCTCAACGGTAAGTCTACCGAACAGTGATTATAGACATCTTTCACTGCACGACCTCCTGTAGATGATGAAGTCGTACCTAAATTTACACTCCTCTTGGGAACCCTTCCTCGAATTTCCTAACCATCAACGTGTTTCTAACTCTTTGAAGGCTCCTAGAGCTACCTCTCCTCTCATTTTTTACGTTTTAATGTTGGTCTGTTTGTCCATATTACAATTTGTGATTTGAAGCCTCAAAAAATGAATCGTGACATCTCTACTCTTACTAATAACTATTATTTTTTTAAATCATTCACTATCTCTTTGATTTTGGGACAATACTAAATCAATATTTATGCAACGTAGAATTTTTGTGCAAGATCTTGAACTAAGCTTATACTAACTCGACTTTCAAATACAAATGACTTATACTAACTCGACTTTCAAATACAAATGAGTTATGGGCATTTCTTTTTTAATTAAATTCCTAAACCTTAATGGGGCATCACATTAATGCAAGAATTTGAGCTCATAATTTAAAATTAATGTGTTTAAAATATTATTTTAGCAATAATATTGAAATAATCCATAAAGATATTGGTTAGACCCTTCATATATATATATTGACTTTCTCTCTCTCTCACACCCCATATCCTATTTTCCTCATTCACACGCATATATATATATCTTACTCTATTCTTTTCTAAAAATAGACTAAAAAGAAAAATTGAAATTGAGGTAGAGAAGAAGAGATCATGGGAAGAAGCTGCCATGGAGATGAAACATGGGAAGAACAGAACCAAATCCAAGAACAAGAAGAAGAAGAAGCATTATCTTTGTGTGACCTTCCTCTAAAAGAAACGCAGCAGCCTTTGAATCTAAATGAAACCACGATCAGATCCTCCGCCGCCGTCCAATCAGAGGACTTTGATTTCAACCACTGCCCTCCGCCACCGCCGCACCCCATGTGCGCCGCCGATGAGGTCTTCTTCCAAGGCCATATCCTCCCTCTTCGTCACTCTTTCAGCTCTGAAAATTCCCACAATAACCCCTTCTTTCCTACAAATTCCTCCACCAGGTCCAAATTTTATACATTATAATTTATTTATTTTTTATACTTTCAGCTTATTATTATTATAATCTAAGATTCTTTTCTCCCTGTCGTGTTCTTGCTTCTCTCCCGACAGGTCGGAGTCTTTGGATATGTTAAGGTTTAGAAATGGAAGCACCAGCAGCAGTAGCAGTAGAAGCCATTACTCCCGGTAAACCTTTTCAATTTTTAGATCTAGAAACGAAACATTTTTTTAATAAAGTATAGAAATCTACTTTTAAAAAATATACTAAAAATATAAAAAGTATAGTGTCATAAGAGTATAGAAATTTATTAAAAAAAAAAAAACAATATATGGTAGACTTAGTTTGGTTTTGGTTTGGACGGCCGTTCTAGTAGTATTTAAATAAATAAATTAGTTTTTTTTTTTCAAACTTTTAATAAATTGGCAATTCATATTATGTTGTGTTATTGATATTTGAATTGATATAAAGTATTTTTCAAATTTCAGATCATCAAGTATTAGTAATAATTCCATTTCAATTCCGACGAACTCCAAGCCAAGACCACACAACAACGTTTTCCATTCTCACCCTAGTCCAACGCCCCAAATCAGATCCTATTCAACTTCCGGCCGCCGAAGCCGGAGTTCGTCCCGGTGGGACTTTTTCCGGCTGGGTCTTCTCCGAACGCCGGGAATGGAACTTCACGACCTCAAAACTCGCACCAACTCCTCCTCCTCCTCCTCCGCCGCCACCCCGGCGGCGCATACAACAGGTGGCTCGTTTCTGGGTGTGGTTAGCTGCAAAAAATCAGTGGATACAGTACCGGCGGCGGGGAAGAAGAAAAGGAATGAAAAGGAAAAGGAAAAGGAAAAGGAAAAGGAAAGGGAAACGAGGGTGTCACATCGTCGAACATTTGAATGGGTAAAGCAGCTCTCGCATGCAAGCTCTGCTGACGAACACTAATCATTCATTCCCCACTTTCCTTTTCAAATTCACTTTTGTTTTTGTTTCTCTAACTTTCGTGTTTTCATTCATTTTTTACTTACAAGTCAAGAAGATATCTCCATCAAAGATGATTTATGTAAAGAGTTCATCGTGTTCTTTAACAAATGCATAGATCAATGATGAATTGAATGATGTTATGATGGTTTATGATGTGGGAAATAGCTATGAATGGGATGGTTATGAAGCTTTGATGGGTTTTGTTTGAAAGAGAATTTTAGTGGTGAGAGGCAAGAGGATTATGGAGATACCAAAAAGAGGAAAGTGGTGAGGT
This sequence comes from Cucurbita ficifolia, assembly GCA_033971965.1. Classification (NCBI taxonomy): domain Eukaryota; kingdom Viridiplantae; phylum Streptophyta; class Magnoliopsida; order Cucurbitales; family Cucurbitaceae; genus Cucurbita; species Cucurbita ficifolia. Next base: position 6,941,541 of record CM066981.1, read on the forward strand.
GGGTTTCATGATGAAGGTGTGACATTTTGGTGGGGCTGTGGCGGTTTGTATTCAATGTGGAATTCTTTCATCTTTGGTGCTTTCACGAGAGCTATACCACACATTGTTTGCACCCATAAAAGTAAAAGCTAAGGCTAAAATGATGCAACTCTTGATCTAAAGCTATAGGCATGAAAAGACCTTTCGTCCACCGATCAATGTTCGGAGACACAAGAACTAGGGTATGTCTCATTTTAAATTGGTATAATATAAAATCCCACATCAGTGGGAGAAAAACATGAGTGTGGAAACCTTTCCTTAGTAGACATATTCATATTTTAAAATTTTGAGGAAAAATTTAGAAGTGAAAGTCTAAAGATAATAATATATGGTAGCGCATATAATTTAGCTAACATGAATATAATATAATTGGTTTAGACACATATTCTTGACAAAAAGATCATTGTGAGATCCAACATCGGTTGGAGAGGGGAACGAAGCATTCAAGTGTGTGGAAATCTCTCCTTAACAGTCGCATTTTAAAACCGTAAGACTGACGACGATATGTAACGGATCATAGAGAACAATATATACTAGCGGTGGCCTTAAGCTATTACAAATGGTATTAGCCATCGGGAGGTGTGCTAGCGGGAACGCTGGCCCCCAAGGGGGTGGATTGTGAGATCCCACATCGGTTGGAGAGGGGAACAAAACATTACCTTATAAGTGTGTGGAAACCTCTTCCTAACAGACACGTTTCAAAATCGTGAGGCTGACGGCGATATGTAACGAGCCATAGCATACAATATCTACTAGTGGTGGGTTCGGACCGTTACAATCATATTTTCAAATATCCAACTCCACATGTAAATCCCAACCTGGATAAAAGTCTCGAGGTATATAAAATGTAATTTTCTTTCCTATGCCGGTACAAGACATTATTCTTGCTTACCTTCACACCAACTCAAATTAAATATGCTAACTAACTAAAGCACAATAATATGTTGAACATAACACACACCTATGTTATAATTGAGGGCAAAGTTGTGTCATCTTGCTTCATAACCTCAAACGAATCAACCATACCAATTCAAATATAATTTATGATTCAGAGTTTATCAACCATACCAACCACACCAACATCGTGATTCTCATCATCTTCCCCTCCTTAAAAGGATTCGTCCTTAAATCAGGAAAATCATCACCTATATCAAAAGAACTCAAGTCAGCAACATTGAAAATAGAATGTACTGAAAAATCTCCCGGAAGATCAATTTCATAGGCATTGTTATTAATTTTTACAAGAACTTGATAAGGGTCATCCCCTCTTTGATGTAACTTTATCTTCCTTTGAGATGGGAATCGCTCCTTGCGAAAATGTATCCAATCCCAGTCACCGGGTTGAAAAATGATTTCCTTCCGTCCTTTGTTAATTCTTGAAGCAACTTTGAAAATTTTGTTTCTCAATTCTCTCATTCACCTCTTTGTGCAATGTTTTGATTAAATATGTTTTACTTGTGGCTATTTCACTCACAAAAGTATTAGAAGAAATAGGAAACAAATCAAGAGGCGTAAATGGATTAAATCCATAAACAACTTCAAAAGGAGGACAATGAATGGTACTATGAATTCCTCTATTATATGCAAACTCTACAAATGGTAAACATTCGTCCCAAAACTTAATATTCTTAGAAATAATAGCCTAAGCAATGCTCCTAATGTTCTATTAACCACCTCAGTTTGTCCCTCAGTCTGAGGATTGAAAATAATAATTTGGTACCCAATTTATCCACAATATTTTCCAAGAGTGACTTAAAAATTTAATATCCATATCACTAACAATAATTTCTGAGGATTCCATGTAATCTTACTACTTCCCTAAAGAATAAGTCAGCAACATGTTTTGCATCATCAGTCTCCTTGTATGCAATAAAATGAGCCATTTTACTAAATCTGTCTACCACAGCAAGAAATCTTTACCCTTTTTTTGTGTGTGGTAAACCAAGAACAACAAAATTCATAAATATATTAGTCCAAGGTTCGTTAGGTACATTTAAAAGAGTATACAATCCATTTGGTTGTGATCTAGATTTAGCTTCTTTGTAATTAAAATATTGGCTAAAAAATTTATGAACATCGTGCTTCATCTTCGGCCAAAAGAAGTGTTGATGCAACATATTATAGGCTTTATTAATTCCAAAATGTCCCATTAAGCCACCGCCATGTGCTTTGTAGTCTTAGAGTTTATCTTCTCTTTGTTCTTTTAAAGGACATTTTCATCAAAGGTCACGTCACATTGTCTTAGGATTTTCTATTCTTGTCATCCCAAAACCTGTACCTGAACATGTCAGAGTCACAGCCTACGAAATAACACTTCACATCCTTAGCATCAAGCTTATCTCTTTTCTCTAGATCAACGTGAACATACGCAGTACAACCAAAAGTTCTCAAGTGAGAGTACTTGAGTTCTTTTCCTGTCCATACTTTTGGCAATTTGAACTCCAAGGATACTGATGACCCTCTATTGATCAAATAGGCTGCTGTGTTCACAGCATCAGCCCAGAATGTCTTTGGTAGTCTAGAATGAATCCTTATGCTTCTTGCCCGCTCATTCAATGTTCTGTTCATCCTTTCTACAATGTTATTTTGTCTTGCCTTATTGGGAATTGTCTGCATTAATCTAATTCTCTCAACTGCACAAAATGTTTTAAACTCTGACTTGTCGTACTCTCCTCCATTATCAGACCTCAGGCATTTGATCTTCAAGCCGGTTTCATTTTCAACTTCAGCTTTCCACTTCTTGAAGGTGGCAAACAAATCTAACTTTTGTTTTAGAAAATAAATTCATACCTTCCCACTGAAATCATCGATGAAAGTGACGTAGAACTTTGATCCACCAAGTGATGAAACTGAAAATGGTCCCTAAACGTCTGTATGGACAATTTTCAATCGCACTTTCTTTGATTCTCTAGAAACCTTTGTGAAGCTAACTCGTTTCTGTTTGCCCATCATGCAACTGTCACAAAGACCCATATCAACAGATTTTAAGCCTTCTAGAACTTCTTTTGCATCCAACATCTTCATTCCTTTGATGCTCATATGTCCAAGTCTATTGTTCCATAGACTTGAATTGGAAGCACTCTCAGTAACAACAATCATGTTCATACACCCTGCAGTGGTGTATAAGGTTCCAGATTTTGTGCCACGTGCTACCACCATAGCACCCTTCACAATCTTCCACAAACTCTTCCCAAGCTCTATTGCATAACCGGTGCTATCCAACTGACCAATAGAGATCAAGTTCTTCTTTAGACCAGAAATATATCTAACATTTTTTAATGTCCACTGATTTCCTGCCGGAGTTTTTATGCAGACATCTCCTTTTACTTCAATCTCCAAGGATTTGTTGTCAACAAGATACACCTTCCTAAAAATTTTTTATTTGAAATTTTGAAACAATTCCTTAGAGATGAATGAAACAATGCACCTGAATCCAAAATCCAAGATTCAATCGGGCTCTCCACGCTAAGGATTAGAGCATCCTCAGTATCTTCCACTAAATATATAGAATCATGTCATGTTCAGATTTTTGATTCTGCTTCTTAAATTTTGTAAAATTTGTCCGAAAGTGCCCTTTTTCTCCACAATTCAAACACTTTACGTTTGGTTTGTTTGAAGATTTTTCCGGGTTCTTTGATTTTGATCAACCATGTTTGTTCGGCCTCTTTGATTTACTTCTTCCCCTTCGATCAACACTGAGAGCATTGCCTAATGAATCTCTGATTTTCCGTTTGTGAATACTTTTGCTGAGAACTACATCTCGAATTTCATCAAACTTCAGTTTATTAGATTCTCGTGAACGGCTGATTGCAGCAACAACAGTAGCCTACGACTCGGGTAAAAATGACATCAAAATCAATGCTTTAATTTCATTTTCAAAAATGATTTACATCGAGCTCAATTGACTTACAATCATGATGAACTCATTTATACGATCTGCAACAGATCCACCTTCAGACATTTGTAGATTGAACAATTTCCGCATCAAACACACCTTGTTCATAGCCAACGATTTTTCGTACATATTTGACAGAGCCTTCAACAGATCTGACATTCTCTTCTCCTTGATGATGTTTAACGCCACGTTTCTGGACCACGTCAACCAGATCAACCTTAACGTCAACTATGAATTACACCGACAAATGTTGGGCGGAATGAAATGTTTGTTAAAATGAGGTAAAAGTAGAGAGAGGGTTTGAACAAACATGAACCACAAACAGTGGTAGGATTAAAAGCATCACAAACTTTGAAATGCAAACACAATACTTTATTATTATTTTTGTCCCACATTTCTTTTCTTATGATTTTCCTTTATTATTTCCTTCCATGATTGCGACTACTCCAAAATGCAAACAGAATACTTTATTATTCTTTGTGATTTAGGTTTTTGACTTCAACTTTGATCAAGTTTTCTAATTTTCTTTGATGGTATCAGTTACTGATATATACAAATATAATGTATATCAGTTACGTTTAATTTAGTATATAATTGATACACCAAATATAAAGTATGACAATCTCAAAAATGGATGCATCTGTATTTCTTCAAACCAGAACCGGAAGCAATTGCATGCGTTGAAACTAGCACATAAGACTTGCAAGAACTAAGAGAACTCAATACTGAATTGTTTGACATGAATTTTGCTCTTAATGTCGCAAGCAAGTGCGATGGTTGGTTGTTTCATTGAAGACCAAGAGGTTATGTTGGATCCGAGCAAGCTACAATATCCAAAGGTGATTAGACAATTTCCCCAGTCTGCTTTAAAAAGGTATAAAAATATAGTGCACTATGTTTAAAGGCAGTGATTGCATAGTTTAATATTTTCTTTTAAGTTATTAAATGTAGCACTTAAGGGTATATGAATGAACAGAGACTAGAGACTACACGGATTGAGGGATGACTATAAAAGACTTGAAATGTAACCGATAAAAAAAAAAAAAAAAAAAAAAAAAACCTGCAACAGTAGCCTCGGCTCAGATACCTGCAACTCAGATACTTGCAGCAGCCCAGATCCAAATCTAGGACCAAATACCTGCAACTCAAATACCTACAACGACCCAGATCCAAATCTGGGACCCTCAACCTAAATACCTGCAACCCGGATACCTGCAAACCACAACCCCAGTAGCTTCGGCCCAGACATCTGTAACTTTTTGCCTAGATACCTGCAACCCTCGACCTAACGGCGTACATAGCCCAACACGCGACCCGCATACCCAAGAGAGCAACTTGTAGTCTGTGCTTCGACACGTTTCACAACCCATGTGTGCGTCATCTCCCCCTTGTCATAGCCCAAAATTTGAGACTCGAAATCAAGGGCTGGACTAACAAACTATGCAATGAAAACGTGTAAAAAGTGATAGACGGTAAGAAATTACAGAAAAATTTAGCAATTACGTAGAAGAATTAAAGTCAAAACAAAGTTTTCAAGTAGTGTATGTGTTTCATGAAAAAGTATTTGTATGAGTATGACATATCTAAACATGAACATGTATAGACTCCTACATGCTCCGAGATACTCCTATGTGGCTTTAAGACTCCTATGGCATCACTCACCTGATAATAAAGAGTAGAAAGGAATGAGTATAAAAATACTCAGTAAGTAGCATACTTATGGGCTCTTTTCGCATCCTTATCTTCATAGGTATCCACGACCTTGTCTCGGAGTTCTAGGGAGTCCAAACTAAACTCCAACTCTCGTTTCTACAACATAGGAGGCTTGCCCATCTTATGCGGTGGATGATCAGTGTCCTAAGGTGAGGCGTGACCTCATAAGTAAAACTGAGGGGATAGTATGGCTGGATCTAAATAAGTAACTCTCTCTAAACATCATCCATGAAGGTTAGCTGACAACCCTCCCACGGGACCATACTTCCACTAAAATCGGGGGTTGCGATCTCTGTGTGCCGGTCAGCTACTAAGTCACCCTACGTGGTTCCACGCTCCGCCACTCAGGGATGGGTTTCTACAGCACAGGGATACTGTTCAGAATCCCCTTAGGTATCACCACTAGGTCGGGGCACAGGTCACACTTTCTTTTCTGGCTCTACCTAGCTCAACGATCACAGTATCAAAGTTCTGTCTTGACGGTACAGTATCGGAGCAGAGAGGAAAATAGAGGTTCTAGTGACACTATCCACACTGCTCAACTTTAGCAGGCTACCTACAGTTACCGTGATGTCCAACTAGTCTTTCTAGGGCGGATCTTGGTGGCTTAGACTTGGATTTCATTCATCTCTAGAATTCTCGCGCAAGATCACATAAACCTGTCGTGGTCTAGAAGTATCTCATTCTAAGTGTTCTGTCTAGCCTACTTAATCTCAAGTGCCCTAATCTAAGCTCGTAATTTCTTCCTATTCAACAAGAAAGATAACACAAGCAATCATGCACTGGAGTTAACATGGAACAGTTTATGCAATATTAACAAACATGCCCAACGAGAAGATAACGTCCATCTTCACCTAGAGCGCAGATTTCACAAATTTTCTTTCCTCCTCACGCATACATACATTATCACAATATCAATCTAAACAGATTTCATAATCGATCATATCTAGATTTCATTGATTTTCTTAATTAATTCATATACTAGGTTCGGCTAGCTAGGTTTATTAATTTGACAACGTGCATGCTTATTCCAAGCGGTTCTTACAAGTACTGCTTGTGGAAATCTAAGTGGCTACTTACTTGGTTGACGCGTGCCTTCCCAAGCTCGAATTTCTTGATGGAGAGGGTTTAAAATTTTTTGGAATTTTCTTGATAGGTCCTAATTCACATAATAATAAGGTCAGTATTGAAATCAGGACGAAAAACAAGGAAACGGAGGCCGAACAAAGGAAAAAAGATTACTCATGCGCCTACACACACGACTCACGCACCTACATGCGCGACTCTAGCACTCTAGAGGGGTTCCTATGTGTGGTTTCCACGAGCGCAAATCCATGCGTTCAATCCTGTGCAGTCGCAGATCAGAGGACCAGGTCGGACTGTTCGCGACGGGGCGGCTCGCCGGATGCGGATCAGGTTGTGTGATTCGAGTCGCATGTGGGTCACTGGTTCGGACTCGGGTTGACCCGAATCTGCGCACTGTCGCATGTCTACTAGCGTGTGGAACACGTCTCTCCAGTCGAAAGTTGCCACATGTTGATCGCCGGCTCCGCCACGCTTCTCCGCACATTGGGCAACGCGTGGCGGCGATCCTCTCTCTCTCCTCCTGCATGTTTCCAAATTTTCCAAATTGTTAAGGTTTTCGCGATTTCGATCTATTTTCTTCGATTTTTTTTTTATCTTCCAATCCGTAATCCAAATAAACAAGGTTTCTTTACGAACATTGTAGATCTCAATTCTACTCCTTCAACATAATTTTCTTATATTTTTTGGTAATCACATGTCTTATTATTTGAGTTCGAATTTGGAGAAAAACACGAGTTCTTACCAAAAATTGTATTTTCTCGAAACTTCGATTCAAACGCAAATCTTGGTCGCCTTCACTCCGAAACTTGAGGAGATCACACTATAGAGGGTAAAGGTCCAAGAATCAACAAAAAATGCTGCTAACACACAAAAATCTCGATAAATATCTCGATCTAGACATTCGCGGACTAACCTTAAGTTCTTGGATGTTTTTGACGAAATAGGAAGGTGCGATACGTGAGAGCACCTTGCCTCGGACTGCTGAAAGTTTAGGTTGAGGATTCTCAGATCTCCAGCATTAGTGTTTTGTTAGATCTTCTCCTCTTGTCTCAAAACCCTAACCTCTTTTCTTTCTTCTTTCTCCCCTCTTCTTTCTTTCTCTTTTTTCTTATGACCCAACTAACCAGACCCCTCAAGTAAAAGTAGGGCAAAATAATCATTTTGCCCCTATGTTGACCTTGATCATTTTTTTTTTTTCTGATCTTATAACTATCCCGAGCATAGTTTCCTTCTTCTTCGACTCGAGCCTCGGTCTCCTCAGCCTCCTAAGCTCGAGTGTTACAATTCTCCCCACCTTAGGAACTTTCGTCCCCGAAAGTTGATCCTCCCCGAAAGAGTTCAAGGTAAGACCTTCTCATGTCGTTCTCACATTCTCAGGTGGCTTTGTTGTCCCGATGATTTTTCCATAGGACCTTGACTAAGGGAATCTCCCTTCTTCATAGTTTCCTCACATCACGTGCCATTATCCTGATGGGTTTCTCTTCGTATGATAGGTCCTTTCGGAGGGAAAGTGTCTCGTGATCAATGATGTGAGTGGGATCTGGAGTGTACTTTCTCAACATCGAGACATGGAACATGTTGTGCACTGCGGCGAGGGTGGGTGGTAATGCTAGTCTGTACGCCACGACCCTATCCTTTGTAGGATTTCAAAGGGGTCTACGAACCTTAGGCTCAGTTTGCCCTTCTTCTCAAACCTTAGCACTCCTCTCATGGAGTCTACTTCCAGGAAGACGTGATCACCCATTGAAAATACGAGGTCTTTCCTACGAGAGTCTGCATAACTCTTTTGCCGACTTTGTGCAAAGAGTATTCTCTGTCTGATTTTTTGTACTACTGTGTTAGTAGTTTGTACCAACTCCGGCCTCAACAACTATTTCTTCTCTACCTCCTCCCAGAATTTAGGGGTTCTGCACCTCTGCCCATATAGAGCTTCGAATGGTGTCATCTAAATAGTTGCCGGATAACTATTGTTGTAGGCGAATTCCATAACGGCCAGGTGCTCATCTAAAGTAACACACGCCCTCAACATATCCTCCGGGGTCTGATTAAGTCTCTCTGTCTATCCATCTGTCTGAGGGTAGAATGCTCTACTGAACCTGAGTTGCGTTCCCAACGCCTTCTGAAACTCTTTCCAGAAGTTAGAAGTAAACTTAGCATCTCGATCAGACACAATGGACACTGACACACCGTGCAGGCGGACTATCTCCTTGACGTATAACTGGGTTCATTGGTCCACTCGATAAGTAGCTCTGCCTATTATGAAGTGAGCTACCTTGGTCAATCTATCCACAATGACCCAGATGACATTGAAGTCCCGTCGGGTCTTTGGTAAGCCTGAGATGAAATCCATGCTTATTTCCTCCCATTTCCACTGTGGAACATTCAGCGGTTGCAACAACTGTGCTGGTTGTTTTCTCGGGGACTTTACCTACATACAGGTCAAACACTGACTCACCTACTCACCTACGTCCTTCTTCATTCCCAGCCACCAATAACTACACTTCAAATCTTGATATATTTTAGTACTTCCAAGGTGGAACCTATAGGACGTGTCGTGGGCCTCATTCAGGATTTCTTATAGAATCTTCTCATCTCGATGCACGCATAGTCGGTCTTGCCACATCAATCCCTCGTCAGAAGAAACTGAGTATCCCTCTGGTCTCTTAGTTTCCTGCTGATCCCAGATCTTACTGAGGTGCGTATCAGTTCTTTGAGCATCGATGATACATCTCTTGAGGGTGGGTTGGACCGAAAGTTACGCTAACTGGGCGGTAATACCTTTAACCATGACCTCTATTCCAGCCCTTTGTATCTCATCTTGTAGATACCTCTGCTTCGTGATCAGGACGGATACCTAGGCCTGAATGTTCCTTTGTCTGATCTCCACTCCCTTCCACTAAAGCCACAAGTGACTCAATAAGATTTGCAACCTCTATCTTCGTCTATGAGTGCTTTTTTTTTTAGTACTTATCATTATGTTGTTCACATATTTACATTATAAAAAACTAATATTAATATTAGGAATTGTAATGACTATGATCATGGTTATTAAGTCTTGTGTGTCACGATAAATAAATTTTGATAACCAAGATTTGTTTGAGATCTTTGAATAGAAGGGTGAGTTGAAATATACCCTAAACGGATTAAAACTCTTGTAAATATAATTACCTACATTTGTTAAGAATACAATAAATGTTCCAAATTTGTGAATCTTTGAAACTTGAAAATAGGATATTTATTAAAATTTTAGGTTTTTTAATAACAAACATAAAAAAATTGTTTGCACGAAATAAAATATTTAGAAGATTATTTTTCTTATTAAATTGAACATTTCATTTTTACTATTTTTTAAAGGAATGTGATAGAAGGAAAAAGAAGAAGAAAATCTAAGAGAAAAATTTTATATAAAAAATTAAAAACATATTAATATTTTTGAAGAATTCCAGAACCAGCAATGAATAAACCTTCAACAACACCCAAAATTTGGGGTTTACAATTGAATGATGCCTCCTTCAAATTGAGCGGTAAAAATGAAATCTTGCACGAGTTCAACCTTAACTTCAATTTTAAGAAATATTTTTAATCTTGGAGTGGAATTGAAGGCGAGAATTCAATTATAAATACACATTAGCCGTCAATAATTTTCGGTGGTAATTCGTGAAAGTTCAAGGGTTTAAAGATTCAAGTCCTTAAAAAAAATGATTAGACGGTATTCTTAGGATCGCACAACAACTCATACACTTAATCTAAATGAATATAAAGAACCGGAGACAGAAAAAGTAAGAAAGAACATACACTTAATCTAAATGAATATAAAGAATCGGCGGCAGAAAAAGTAAGAAAGAACATTGATGAGAGGTTTATATGGATGAGTTTCAAGTATAGACATTAATAGAGAATATATTAATAGAGAATATAGTGAATGCTTTACTATATATCTTTACTAAATATAATTATTTACTATCCATAATTGTTTACTATATCATTTACTATATTATCTTTACTAAATATAATTATTTACTATCCATAATTGTTTACTATATCATTTACTATATATAAACATGGATTGAGATAAACAACCGGTAGAATCGACATTGATTTAGTCTAACCTATAATTTTATACTCAGACAACTCTCATCCCCATCAACAACTAAGGCTTTCCAAAACTTCAATTTTCCAACATCAACACATTTTGTTAACATGTCTGTTGTGTTTTTTGAACTCTCTATCTTCTCCAAACACGTATCAACCTCTTCCACTAACTTGCGAATGAAATGATATCGTATTATGATGTGTTTTGTCTTTGAATGATAGATCGAGGTTTTCACCAATTGTATAGTACTTTGACTATCTATATAAATAATCTTTTCATGTTGCTTCTTGTCTAACTATTCTAGATAGTCTTTCATCCATATCATCTCCTTTCCAACTTCAACTATTGTTGCGTATGTGACCTCAATAGAAGAAAGAGTAGCACAATTTTGAAGTTTGGACATCCAACTCATTGTTGTTCTATATATAGTTTGGATATATCTATATGTGCTCTTGTTAGAGTCTACATCTCTACTAAGATCAGCATCCACAAAATCTTGTAGAACAATTTTGTCATTGTCATAACAAACTTAAGTACTAGATGTACCTCTCAGATATCTCTGAAACCACGTCACAGCTTCCCAATTTTATTTCTCTCAGTTTACCATGTACTTGCTATCAACTCCTATCGCATGGGCTATATCAAGTCTAGTGCAAACCATAGCATACATCAAACTCTTAACTGCAAAAGCGTATGGAACTGATGTCATGTACTCATGTTCTACAACGGTCTTGGGAGAGTGCCCCTTTGAAAATTTAACATAATTTTCCAAAAGAGGTAGTCCTGAGTTTAACATCATTAATCTTTAATTTGGACAACACCTTCTCAATGTACTACTCCTAGGATATATTTAATGTGCTAGCAGATCTATCTTGAGAGATCCAATCCTATGAACCTGTTTCGTTGCACTCAAATCTTTCATTTCTAATACTAAAGACATGTTTGCCTTCACGTGTTTTATCTCCATCATACTAGACCCTGCAATTAGTATATGATCCACATATAGGAGTAGAAAAACATAAGAACCCGTGTATTTCTTGAAATAACAACACTAATTCTTTTCAGTCCATCAGAAATCACTTTTACAAATTAAGGAGTCAAACTTTTTGTACCGTTGTCGCGGTGCTTGTTTCAATTCATACAAGCTCCTATTGAGCTACACCATGTGTTCTTTGCCTGAAGATGAAAATTCTTTGGTTGCTGCATACAGATCATCTCATCTAGACCTCCATGTAAAAATGTTGTTTTTGAATCCATTTGCCTAAGGTACCAATTCTCTAAAGCGACAATACTTAGTAAAAATTGGATACTAGTTAATTTCACAACAAGAGAAAAGATTTCAACATAATCAATGCCTTTCATTTGTCAATATCCTTTAACTACTAACAAAGCCTTTAACCTCATTTTGTCATCTAGATCAGCCTTGATTCTGAACACCCATTTATTCAACAGAGCTCTCTTTTCTGTAGGTAACTCAATCAACACCCACGTATTATTCTTTTCAAGTGAGCTCATCTCATCATCCATGACTTGCTTCCACTTGGTTGAATCTTCTACCTGTAGGGGCTCATCAAAGAACTTTGGTTTTCCTTCGTCAGTTAGCGATAGATAGTGTGATAAGTAATCAACCCAAGAAAAAGCTCTACTACCAAATAATAAGGAATCAACCAAAGGAAAAGCTCTTATACTAAATGATAAGAAATCAACCCAAGAAAAAGCTCTAATATCAAATGATATGAAAATCACTACAAGAGAAGTAAGATTCGGATTACCTTGTTGATCGAATATCTCAAGGCAAGAACACTTGTTTGAGATTCGAATCACTCCATAAGCAAGATCGATCATGTCTAGCTTGAATGATTCTAAACATGCAATCTAAACTTAGCCCTAATGATAAAGAATCACTCCAAGTGAAAGTAAAACTCAGATTACCTTGTTGATCAAATATCTCAAGGTAAGAACATTTGTTTGAAATTCGAACAAGTCCACAAGCATGATTGATCATGTCGAGCTTGAATGATTCTACATGCAACCTAAACTACATAGATTTGCAAAGAAACTTAGTCATTGGCTAAAGGAAAGCACAAATGCCCTTTTTACTATATTTTCCAAGTCTCCTTTCCAATGATAACATACCTGGCTTTATATAGCCTCAAAATAAAACTCTTGATCTTACATGAGGCATCTCAAGAGTTTGTAACATTCATACTTATGATTATAATTAGCCACTATGTATATTTATGGCCATAATTAGCCACTATATAAATAAGTCTTAAAATACATTAAAGAAACACTCTAACTCTAAATTACTCTAAATTATGATTCACTCAAATTTTATTATAGGAAGTTTCCTTCTTCAAAAACATTGTATATTGTATGATTGATGGCTCTTAGTTCATATCATAGTGTAATGAAAGTAAATATCTATCTAATGTTCTGATAGTTCTAGAAGATCTTCTCAACCCTTGCTCAGGTGTCACTTGCTCCACGTCTAGTTCTTCAGCAACAGTTTTAGGACTTTCGTCTTTAACATCTGTAACTTACTAACATCTCATGCTCTGCTAAAATGTGGAATATAACTCTTAAAAGCAAACCTCATCTCTAGTATAAATGTCGAAAATATTTACAACATCTTCTATCTCTTGAAAACACAGTCATGGTCTTACTTGTTTAATATGAAATACTTAAAAATTTAAAGAAAATAAAAACAATATAAAATAATTTAAAACAATGACATGCAAAAAAAACCTATCTTAACCTGAGACTAGAAATTTAAATATGAGTCTACCCTATGCACGTACCACAGTCTCTACTCATGATGCGGTCGTCATCCGTACATGGACGTCTTTCCTTTACCTGAAAAATGATATGGCACATAGCCTGATTTTTTCGAAGAATACTCAATAAGTGACCCCACTATAGGGGTCATGCTAATGCAAAGACATGCAATCATGCTCTTGGGACCTATCTCTATTCTCTAGGGGTGACCTCCAATCTCGGACTACTAAGGATGTGTAGTACTTCCCTTCACACGACCCACAGGCACGAGTGTGAATCCCCAGGGGTCTCACACGCCTCCTAGTCCCTCTCGGTCAAGCTAATGTGTAGCGACGTCCGGAGGTCACCAGAACCCTTTGGTGTCATGCTTCCCATGAACTAGTCTATAATGTAGGCTTGGCACGTTCCATGGTCCCAACGTCGACGGTCCGTCACTGTCAGGTACGCCTTGCATAAGATAAGAAAATAGAAATGTTTTCGAATTCGCATGCATTTTTCTGTTGATATTACTAAAATTGTTGTGATATTTCATGTATTTACTATAGAGTATGATGTGATTTGTTGCATGCTGAGTGATTTGGTTTGCAATATGACGTGACTTTAGTATATAGATTTTTAATAATATATATGCATATTGATGAGCCTTAAGATAGTCTAGGTACATGTGCATTTTAATTGGAAGTTAGGTCTCGCCAATGGTGAGAATACCACTTTCTTTTTGCGACAGTCTATACTAGCACGATTTTCAGCTAGCCAATCCATGCCTAGTATTACGTCGAAATCGATCATCTTTACTACTATTAGGTCTATGCTTAAATTTTAGTCGGCTACTATTTCTTGGCCATTATTTACTCTATCCTTAGTTACAGGGTTCTAATTCGAACCCTGTCTCTGATCTCGAGGCGGGCCTTCCTCAGCCTCACCTTGTCTTCTTCCTCTAATAGGGGTAGTCCCTTTCCTCGTCTTACACTTCCGCGTGGTCTGGGCAGCATGGTTCTAGAAATAAAGATAGGGTTGCTTAAGTCTAAGACTCATCACTATGCATATATATTATTAAAAATATATATACTAAAGTCACATCATATTGCAAACAAAATCACTCTGCATGCAACAAATCACATCATACTCTATAGTAAATACATGAAATATCACAATAATTTCAGTAATATCAACAGAAAAATGCATGTGAGTTTGAAAATGTTTATATTTTCTTATCTAATGCAAGGCGTACCTGACGGTAACGGGCCATCGACGTTGGGACTATGGAAGTTGTCACGCCTACATCGTAGACTAGTTTACAGAATCTAAAACCTAGAGCTATGATACCAACTGTAAAATCCTAAATTTCTACTTACTCAGAGTCGTTACTAACGTCTCATACTCTGCTAAAATGCGAAATATAACTCTTAAAAGAAAACCTCATATCTAGTATAAATGTTGAAAACATTTAAAACATCTTCTGACTCTTGAAAACACCGTCATGGTCATACGTGTTTAATACGAAATATTGAAAAAATTTTAAAAAATAAAAACAATACAAATAAATTTAAAACAATGAGATGCAAAATAACCTATCCTAACCTAAAACAAGAAATTTAAATATGAGTCTACCCTATGCACGTGTCATAGTCTCTACTCGCGATGTCGTCGTCATCCGTACATGGGCGCCTTGCCTTTACCTGAAAAATGATATGACATACAACCTAAATATTTCGAAGAATACTCCGTAAGTGACCCCACTATAAGGGTCATGCTAATGCAAAAACATGCAATCATGCTCTTGGGACCTATCTCTATTCCCTAGGGGTGACCTCAAGTCTCAGACTACTATGAATGTGTAGTATTTCCCTACACACGATCCATATATGCGAGTATGAATCCCCAGGGGGCTCGCACACCGCCTAGACCCTCTCTGGTCAAGCTAATCTGTAGCGACGTCCGAAGGTCAGCAGAACCCCTTGGTGTCATGCTCCCCATGAACATCCGCATTATCATACTGTGCGCGTCCGCATTCATTGTCTCTGGGAAGTATCCCTATGCTTACGACATACAACATGCATGAAGTCCCTCTAATTTCCATCTTATCATCTCTTCTGACACAACCCTCTAGTCTCATCTCTTTGTTACATTAAGTAACACATGCTCGTTGGATATTTATATTAATATCATTTTCATGCTCTTAGGGTTGTTTCATATGTCGGTCTATCGACATGATGCAATATGACACTCATCATCATATAACATGCTTAATATGGAAAACATCAACATATTAAGATAAACATCATGCAATCATCATACTCATCATATGGCCCTAAAGTGCATCAAGCATATCAAGTAAGTCATACATCGAACTATATATATTACGCACATCATCAAAAATAATAACTCAAGCATCATAACTCATACACCATCATATACTAGTATACGCACTACAAGAAATATGGATATGATAGCTTATGAAAAACGCTATCGTAGACTTTTTATAGCGTTTTTCGTACATCGTGACAACCCATGTTATTAAAAGTCTGAAACTTTTTATAGCGTTTTTGTATAGCTATAATAAATGCTATAATAGAGTGTGCAAATATAACTTATATATTATGCTATGTAAACCTTTTATAGCATTTTTATTAAAGCTATAATATCTAAATATTATGCTATCATTCACTTGTAATAGTATTTTTTCAAAGCTATAATATAGTATGCTATAATTATTCTATTGTGCGTTTGATAGTGCATTTTTGTCCTATAAATTTTCTCAAAGATATTTTTCAAATGTAATTTACCGGCTAAATCAACGCACATGAAATAATATTTCATAATAAATTAAATATCAAGAGACTTCTTTTCCTAATCTGATAACACGTTACAAAATAAAATATTCAACTAAGTCTACATAAGAATATTAGACTGGTTACCCTTCCACAATTTTCAAATTATCAAATTAGTTCCTCCCCACCTAAATACAAAATAAATAGAACAAAACTCATAATTCAAAATATGCGACATTTTTTATTTTTATACAATCAAGTCTACCAACCCTAAAAGTATTCGAGAAGGCATCAATATCTTCTATGTTCCACCCTTTTATCAATGTCAGTTGATAAATTGTTCGTTGTTGCTTGCTAATTAGAGCTTTCAAGAAATCCTGCAACATTATGGAAGCACATAAATCAATAATTCAAAGAAAAGTGCAAAAAGACATATTAGTTAGAATAGTACTGGAAGGTCTGACATACATTGAAGTTTTTTTTTTTTTGTTCCTTTCTTTTCCATGTGCTTTCAAGCTCTTCCTTCATTATCTTCTTCAGAAAGATCTTCTCCTGTTGCATAGTCTCTCATCTAGACTAGTGGTCTCCTATTCCTCCCCTCATTCGAGCTAGGAGAGCTTGCTTCAGTCAACGAGCCAGAGGAAATATTTTCCTCGGCAGCATTTTCCTATGCAGCTTCTATATCAGATTCGCTCCCTTCTTCATTTTCATCAAACACATCTGCTGCCTCCTCTTGATCACCCCATTCCAGATCGCACATAACGGATTCTTCATAGGTCTTATCCCAATCTCAACTCTTATCTTTCTTGAATACAACATCCCTACTTATTATGATCCTTTGTGAAGTTGGATCATAGAGTTTGTAAGCCTTTGACTCTTCACTAACTCCCAGCAAAACACAACTCAAACTCTTATAATCCAACTTAGTTCTTTTACTGTCAGACACATGAACATGAGAGATACATCCAAAAAATCTAAAATGCGCAACTGAAGGTTTGACTCCACTCCAAGCTTCTTCTGGAGTTTTATTTTTGATAGCCAATGTTGGACTTCGATTCAGTACATGCACAGTCCAGTTGACTACTTCAGGCCAGAAATATTTCAAAATTTTCTTTTCTGAATCATACTATGAACCATATTCATAATAGTTCTATTTTTTCGTTCCGCAACTCCGTTCTGCTGTGGCATGTATGCAGCTGTCAGTTGTCTTTGTATACCATTTACATCACAAAAATTGGTGAATTCTTGTGATGTAAACTCTCCTCCTTGATCAGTTCGTAAGGCTTTAATAAATGAGTTTGTTTCCTTCTCAACATGAATCTTAAAAATTTTTAATACAACAAAGGCTTATGATTTTTCTATTAAAAAATAAATCCATGTTTTTGTACTGAAGTCATCTGTAAAGTAATCAAATACCTTTTCTTGCTGTTTGAGATGGGTTTGATCGGTCCACAAATATCAGCATGCACCAATTGGAGAATTTGTGAAGCTCGCCATGTGCTCCTTTTTGGAAACGAGTGCCTTTGTTGCTTACCCACTAGATAATTTTTATATAATCTCAATGGAGACTTGAGCTGTGGTAAACCATCCACCATCTTCTTTTGCGGAAGAGTCTTTAATCCCTTAAAGCCCAAATGTCCATATCTATAGTGCCAAAGTTTCTCAATATCTTGTTGTATTGAAACAAATGGGCGCTACAGGCTGAGATATAGCATGCAGTACGAAAATTCGATACGAAGACATCTTTGTCTCCATGATTAAGACTCTCTCATGATAAAACACCTTGCACGTTCCATTTTGAAACAAAATTGTAAGCCCCTTTGCTTGAAATTTTCCAATACTCAACAAATTGTTCTTCAGCTCCGGCACATAGAACACTCCTGTGATTATCTGTATGATTTCATTCACTTGCAGCCGTACATTACCCTTTCCTGTTACAACCATGCTTGAGTTGTTTCCCAGTTTCACTGAATCTCTGAAACTTCCATCAAAATCTGAAAAATATTCCTTCTTCCCACACATATGATTGCTCCATCCCGAGTCAGGGAACCACATATCTTCTCTATTGGCCTTATTCATATTCACGTAAGCCATCAACAACATCTCTTCTTGAGTCTCTGCATAGTTTGTCTCCTTCTCCTTGCTTTGACATTCCCATTAAAATTTGTTGGGTTTTATGTCCTAAAACTCATAGTTTGTAAATAGAAACATATTCTATTTTTAATAAAGTTATTATTGATGTTTATTCAGTAAAGATTGTTATTGAATAAAGTGAATTTTACGATCATTAATCTAAATCCAATAAACTAAGAATACTCTGGCTATAGTATGATTACTTGAACTATATGTAGAGACATAAGAGTGGATCAAGTTCAAGTATATAGTCAAAATGATCTGTAGTATAGGGATAAGGCTGAGTACCTTATCCTGGGGACACTATGGATGCGGCCCACTTTTGTATATGATATAAACAATGTGATCACTAAATTGTACATGTGGAGACATGTGAGTGGGGGCGTCCTATGCAATGAGTATTGCATAAGATCGGACCATGAAGAAAATCACTCTCACTTTATAATGCCGTTTACTGTTGAGACTGATTTTCTCATTCGATGACCTAGGTAACTCGATCTTAATCCTGAGCTAACTATGAACTCCTATTTATTCAGAATTATCCTTAGATTTGCATGGGTGAGAGTGGCCCAAGTTCGCCGACTCAATAAGCCTCCCATTTCAGGGGTAAGACTGGGTGAATAGCTGGGGACATAGGGTATAAGATGGAATTCGCTCCTGCCCACTTTTAGGGATAGTAGAGAGGTTGTTCCCTTAAGTACTGACTCCATGTCTTGAACAAGGGGCCCCACCCTCTCATTGGCGAGAGGGATTCGGTTTGGTGGTTGGACCACAAACCAATTGTTCATTAGAGGATCAGTGGGACTTAAGGAACAAGAAGTAATTTTAGGGGTAAAACGGTAAATTGACCCAGCTCTAGTTACGAACAACCTGTGAAGGATCGACTTACTAATCATGGTTATATCAAATGGACAGAAATATATCTATAGTGAGGGGAGTGCAACTACTAGGCTATAGTGAAGTGTCCTAGTAGTTAACGAATGTTGGTTAATAAGGTTAATGAGTTTAGCCGGTTAATCTCGGATCGTTGGAGCCCATGATCTGTAGGTCTATAAGGTCCCTCTACTAGCTCATATCGGACTAAACCTTAGAACGTTGTGACGAGTGAGTTCGAAGTGTTCGAATTCATATTAGGGAATATATGCTAAATATATACGATATATTTAACCGCATTTTGTTTTAATTATGAATTAAACAAAAAGAGAGAATGGGAGATATTTAAATAAGATTTAAATATTTTAATTATGAACAGGGAATCATAATCAATATGTGATGGAATATGTGATGGAATTGAATGAGATTGACATTTTAATTAATATTAAATATTAATTAAATAGTTTAATTAATCATTTAATATTACTTTAATTTAGAATTAATTATTCAAATTAATGGTTGAATTAAAATGAAGAAAGTCAAAATATTGACTTCAGAAAAATCCATATTTGAATTAGTGGAATTTTGAGGTGTCAAAATTTGGTTTAATCAAACTTGCATGCTTGACAAATAAACCCCACAAATTTGAGTGGAATTTTGAGTGTCAAAATTTGGTTAACTTAAACTTGCATGCTTCCCACATAATCCCAAACATTTAAGTGGAATTTTGAGTGTCAAAATTTGGTGATCTCAAATTTGCATGAACATGCAAATGTAACTCTATAAATAGAGTGATCAAGGTACATGGAAGATCTCCTTGCAGAAACCTTGAGAAAAACTCTCACAAACTCTCTCTTCATATATACTAAATCCCTCCTCAGTTTAGTCACTCACCGGATTCTACAATCTCGTTCTAAGGCTGGAGAATAGTGGAGAAGACACTAGTGGTGGTTCGAAACCGGTTCGGGAGGAAAAAGAAATTTGAACTACAAAAGGTTAGTACTCAAACACCTTGAGTTTTAATGTTTTGAACATGCTAGCTAATTTACTATAATTAATGTACTTAGAGTGCCTAAGATCCAAATTGCTTCCGCATGTGTTATAGTAACACCATCAAAAATGTCCTAGCTTGTGACAATTATAGCACTCCACTGTGTCCCTGTTGAAGGTTTGTCTGCCTCATCCCCTTCCTCTACCTCTAAAACTTCCACGACCTTGACCCCTTCCTCCAGATTGTAAACCATGAGTGATCTTCAAAGCGTGTTCTTCTTCACCATGAGAACTCATGCGTTGTTCATGCACAAGCAGGCTGCTTTGCAACTCATCAATGGTTAAGATGGTTGTATTCTTGGACTTCTCAATGGAACACACAATATAATCAAACTTGGGAGTCATAGATCTCAGAATCTTTTCAACTACTTCAATATCTCTTTTGTTCTCACCATTTAGTTTCATCTTGTTGGCTATGCTAAGGGTCCGAGCAAAATACTCATTCACAGATTCTCCTGCCTTCATGTGAAGCTTTTCAAACTCCTTCCGAAGAGCTTGCAAGTGAGCACGCTTTACCCGTGTCGAACCTTGATATTTCTGCTTCATAGAATCTCATATGTTCTTTGTTGTATCCTTGTTGAGTATTGTCTCCAAGATCGAACAATCTAATGCTTGAAATAAATAATTTTTTGCTTTCAAATCCTTCAACTTCAGATCTTCAATGTGCTTCTTTTAGGCATCTATGAAAACGATGCCTTTTGTTGCTGCAGGAATATCATTCTCCACCAAACCCTGTACTCTTTTGAATGCAAAAAGTTTTCCATTAGCATCGCTCAATGATCATAGTACCCATCACATTTCGGAACTCTCCATCGACATAATTTTATTATGATACACATAGAAGACTGCTACTTCTAGTTTTAACTTGGCTCTGATACCAAATGTTAAGAACATAAAGAAAACTGGAAGATCAGAAAAATATAGAGAAATTTCACCGTCTATTGAAGAATGAAATTGACTATTATATAACCTTACAGATTATATAACCTTACAGAATACACTGAAAACAAAGAAAAACTGCCCACGTCTAACAACTCCTACCCCTAATGACGTGGTATGACTAAATCAAATAAACAGATATCCCTTAACAATAGAAATGTTTTGAATAAGTGGTAGCAGACCACTAAAACAATCTACCATCTCCAATAACAAAACCTAACACTATTCTATTGTATTGGGCATTGTGTCTGTATTGTCTATATATATATTTTTTTAAAATTTTTGTTAACAATATTCTATTATGGGCTAATTTTTTTTAGAGTTGTGTATTCTGTTCAGAGATATTGTTGACCAATTTTTAATCGATTCATTTGATCCGATCTGACATTACTGATTAATGTGATTTACTAGAATTCGTATAAAATTATTGACATTTAATTTCTAACTCAAAAGCTAAACAAGTGCAATAATTGAGGGTGATGTCCTAAAAATGAAATTAGGATAAAAGGAAAAAAGATAAGTGATATAACATACCAATAACAAAGGAAAATGTAGGGAAATCTATCTCCCTGCAAATCTCCAACCTCTCCTTGTAATTTTGGTGAGGCATTTATGTTTTTCTTCTTTCTTTTTTTGTTGCAGGAACTAAAAAGGAGGGTTCGAAAAGATGGATCGAGATCTCGCTGTTATTTCTCTCTTCTTGATTAATTAATTGATTTTATTTTATTGTATTTAATCAACTTTTTTTTTTATCATTTTGTTTTATTTTTTAAATGTGGTTACATTCCACTTCTATGTGGTCATGGTATCCGGTTTCACGTGAAGAGGGGCTCGTGAAGATCTTTCTGGTATAGATAATCTTCAATTTGCATATTCCAGAAACCAAAATTGGATCCATCGAACTTCTCAATTCCACCATTTGAGCTTTCCATCTTCACAGATTGTGGTGATCTCGTCTAGGTCTGATACTAGTTGTTAGGACCGCACAACAACACACCCACTCAATCTAGATGAACATAAAGAATAAGAGAGAGAAAATGCAACGAGAAATATTGGCTTAAGGTTGATATTGATGACCTTAGTGTATAGAGTGAGATCGAATACATAAAATACAGAAAATACATTTTCAAAGCGCCGTATATATATGACAAAGTTTACCATATATAACTTTAGTAGATATAGCATTTTACTATAGATAGTTGTTTAGTATATATGACCATTTACTTTATATGTGATTTACCTTATATAACTTTACTATAGGTCTTTGATAACTTTACTCGTGGTTATGATCTATAAAATAAATGGTATTCCAATAAAAAAATAAATACATATACATAGAAAATACGTAACACATATTACCAATGGTTGATGAATATATTAGTTTAGTCCTCCTAAATGAAACAAACATTACTAAAACCAATTAAACTATAGTACATAAAATTGTATAAAAAATTAATTGAATATATCTCATATTCATGAATTGGTTCTAGCGGGGCTCAAATCCGCAACCTTCAGCTCATAAGACCAACGCTCTAACCAACTGAGCTACGGAACCTTGGATGTTTTGATCAAATCAATATTTAAATGAAAATAATATAATTATATAATTATATACTTATAATAATTTGTATACGAAGAGCTCGTTTCTTATTTACAAACAAATGAATTTTAAATAAATTATAACTTGTTTGGTCCGTGTTCTCTACCAATCGATTGAATTGCATTTTAAAATTTAGTCAAGAATCGAGTTTTAGGATGAGTTATGTGTAACGTCCAATTTTAAACAATGTAAAATTTTTTTATTTCTCTAAACAAATTTATTTTTAAAGGAATGTGATAGAAGGAAAAAGAATAAGAGAAAATTTTATATAAAAAATTAATAACATATTAATATCTTTAATCTTGTAGAGAAATTGAAGATGAGAATTCAATCATAAATATACATAAACCGTCAATAATTTTTCAAAGAAAATTCGAGAAAGTTAAGGGTTTAAAGACACGAGTTCTTAAAGAAAAATGGTTAGATAGTGTTGTTAGGACCGCACAACAACTCACACATTCGATCTAGATGAATGCAAAGAATAGGAGAGAGAAAAGGTAAGAAGAAACATTGGTTAGAGGTTTATATGGATGACTTTCAAGTATATACAATAGTAGAGAATATAGTGAATGCTGAAAGTATATATTCAAAGTACTTCTTAGGCGGATATTTATATAGTTGAGTTAACTATACATATAAAAAAACATTTACTATATATATCATTTACTACATGTAGCCTTACTATGTATAAACATTGAGTGAGCGACTCAAACAACCGGTAGACTCCATAACCTAATAATTCTCCCACTTGGACACTGCTTTAGTCCACCTAAAATTTTATTCATAGACGACTCTCATCCCCATCAATATCATCACCACACTAAACCAACTAAGGCTTTACACAATTTCAATTTTTCAACCTCAACACATTTTGTCAACATGTCTGTTGGGTTTTTTGCACTCTCTATCTTCTCCAAACACATATCACCTTCTTCCACTAACTAGCGAGTAAAATGATATCGTATTCTGATGTGTTTTGTCTTTGAATGATAGACCGAGGTCTTCACCAATTGTATAACACTTTGACTATATATATAAATAATCTTCTCGTGTTGCTTCTTGTCTAACTATTGTAGATAGTCTTTCATCAATAGATGAACGAGCAACACAATTTAGAAGCTTGGACATCCAACTCATTGTTGTTCTATCTATAGCGTGGATATAATCATATGTGCTCTTGCTAGAGTCTATATCTCCACTAAGATCAGCATCCGCAAAATCTTGTAGAACAATTTTGTCATTGTCATAACAAAGTTAAGTACTAGATGTACCTCTCAGATATCTTTAAAGCCACGTCACGGCTTCCCAATTTTATTTCTCTCGATTTACCATGTACTTGCTATCAAGTCCTACAACACGTGTTATACCAAATCTAGTGCAAGCCATAGCATACATCAAACTCTTAACTGTAAAAGCATATGGAACTAATGTCATGTACTCATGTTCTTCAACTGTCTTGGGAGAGTGCTCTTTTGACAATTTAACATAATTTGCCAAAAGGGGTAGTCATGAGTTTAACATCATTAATCTTGAATTTAGACAAAAAAAATTCTCAATGTACTGTTCCTAGGATAGATTTAATGTGCCAGCATATCTATCTTGAGAAATCCTATCCGATGAACCTGCTTCGTTGCACTCAAATCTTTCATCTCAAATACTAAAGACATGCTTGTCTTCAGGTGGTTTATCTCCATCATACTAGATCCTCCAATTATTATATCATCCACATACAGAAGTAGAAACACATAAGAATCATTGTATTTCTTGAAGTAACAACACTGATCCTTTTCACTCATGTGGAAACCACTCTTGCATATGAAGGAGTCAAACTTTTTGTACCATTGTCGCGGTGCTTGTTTCAGTTCATACAAACTCCTATTGAGCTACACTACCTGGAGATGCAAACCTTTGGTTGCTACATACAGATCTTCTCATCTAGACCTCCATGTAAAAATATTGTTTTTACATCCATTTGCCCAAGGTATCAATTCACCGAAGCGACAATACTAAGCAAAATTTTGATAGTAGTTAATTTCACAATAAGAGAAAAGATTTCAACATCATCAATGTCTTTTCTTTGTGAATATCCTTTAACTACTAACCAAGCCTTTAACCTCATTTTTTCATCTGGTTCAACCTTGATTCTGAACACCCATTTGTTCAATAGAGCTCTCTTTTTGTTGTAGGCAACTCAATCAACACTCGCGTATTATTCTTTTCAAGTGAGCTCATCTCATCATCCATGACTTGCTCCCACTTGATTGAATCTTCCACCTGTAGGGCCTCATAAAAAACCTTTGGTTGTCCTTCGTCAGTTAGCAATAGATAGTGTGATAAGAAATCAACCCAAGAGAAAGCTCTATTACCAAATAATAAGGAATCAACCCAAGGAAAAGCTATGATACCAAATGATAAGAAATCAACCCAAGGGAAAGCTCTGATACTAAATGATATGAAAATCACTACAAGAGAAGTAAGATTCAGATTACTTTGTTGATCGAATATCTCAAGGTAATAACACTTGTTTGAGATTCGAATCACTCCATAAGTAAGATCGATCATGTCTTGCCTGAATGATTCTAAACATGCAATCTAAACTTAGCCCTAATGATAAGAATAACTCCAAGGGAAAGTAAAATTCAGATTATCTTGTTGATCAAATATCTAAAGTTAAGAACACTTGTTTGGTATTCAAATCACTCCACAAGCAAGATTGATCATGTCGAGCTTGAATGATTCTACATGCAACCTAAACTACATAGAATTGCAAAAAAACTTGGCCAAAGGAAAGCACAAATGCCCCTTTTACTACATTTTTCAAGTCTCCTTTACAATGATAACATATATGGCATTATATAGCCTCAAAATAAAACCTTTGATCTTATGAGGCATCTCAAGAGTTATTAACATTCATGCTTGATGACTATAATTAGCCACTATGTATAGTTTATGCCCATAATTATCCACTATATAAATAAGCCTTAAAACACTAAAGAAACACCATAAGTCTAAATTTCTCTAAATTACTCTAAATTATGATTCATCCAAAATTTGTAACAATGAAGCTTCCTTCTTCTTCAATGTGGCAGAATTGAAATATCTTTTGATAGTTTCAACAACATTTTATTCACATCTTCATTGAAGTATATTGTATGGTTGATGTCTCTTGGTTCATATCATAGTGTAATGAAGGTTAATATCTATATGATGTTCTGATAGTTCTAGATGATCTTCTAGATGATCTTCTCAATACTTGCTCAGGTGTCACTTCCTCCACGTCTAGTTCTTCAGCAACATTTTTAGGACTTTCTTCTTTAACATCTGTAACAACCCTAAATTTTTACTTACTTAGAGTCGTTAGGGTCGTTACTAACTTCTCATGCTCTGCTAAAATTTGGAATATAACTCTTAAAAACAAATCTCATCTCTAGTATAAATGTCGAAAAGATTTAAAACATCTTCTATGTAAGGACCGGGCTGACTCGATGACTCCAAAAAGATGGGTAAATTTTTCACGAATAAAACAAATGGGATTTAAAACATAACATACATTATATCGAAATAAAGTATATACATAAGTATTTAAAACACACCATACTAGTTAAAACACAAAATAAAGAATAGACGCAAAACATTTTAAAAACAAAAGGGTTGAGGACGACGGGTGAGGTTTGTCTATGGCACCTGCTCAAGAGCCCGCTCCCGACCTCGACCAACTCCTTATTACCTGAAAAAAAAATGGAGAATAAGGAATGAGTACAAAAACTTATATGAATTCAACTACTGACCCTTTGCATGTACCCGAAGGACCGATTACAAGAAGCAATGTTAAGAAGATTCAAGAAACCTATACATTACATCTTCAAAGTCTAGCAAATTTACAAGTTGGAACAAAGATTTTTTAGCCCAAAAAACTTTATAATATTAACTATTAAATCAAGCAAATAATTAAGTGGCAATAAACACCAATTGACATTGGGGAGTGATCAGAAGACTTTTTGTCTTTGGTAGTTGAACTACCAATTAAGACTATTTATGTATGCTTTTGTTTTCTTCAATTTGTATTTACTAGCTTTTATTGGTAGTTTGCAGTTGGTAGATGAACTTCATTACGTTTGGGTTATCTTTTTGGCCTATTTAAAGACGTGTAATATTCATGTTTGAGAATCATATTGTTGAATACAAAAACCTTTGTGTTTTCTTGAAACCTTTTTGGTGTTATTCTTTTTCAAACCTTGCCTTTAGGTTTGATGTTTAAACTAATTCATTGGATTAGTTTTGATCAAACTAATTCTGGAATGAGTCGTCTGAAAATCTAAGAGTGACCATCATAGATTCCAAGTTTGATAGAGGAGTTATTCATCTTCTAACCAGCTCTTGGTTGGAATCAATTCGTTAAGTTAGCTTTCTTTGCGAAAGTTTGCAAGGATACTAGAAGGACATTTAGCTTTGCAAAAATTCAGCATTGTTGGCGCTTATCATTTGGTATCATAGCTTTTGGTCGACGTTGTTTAGCCAACTCTAGAGTTTACTGTTTTTTTTTTTTTTTTTTTTTTTGTCAATTCTTTTAGTCTCTCTCTGATTATTAAAAAAATAATAATAATAAAATAAAATAAATAGAAAAAGAAAAGAAAAAAATTAGTAGTAAAAAAAAAAAAAAAAATTCCGTTCTTATCATTAACTTGAGTTTGGTTCAAAATTTTCAAGTTCTTGATCCTTGAGATACTAGCCTTAGATTGTGAGAGTTTTTTTACCTAGTACCAAAAGCCTACCTTTGAGTGTTAAACACGAGTGTCCTTGAGTGAAATTTGGTGAGAAGTGTAGAGAGGTCTCTATTACTGGATAACAAAATGTCACATAATGGAGAAGGAGTACCTCCAGTACCAGATCTTAATACAATCATTCTTCAATCAATTCAAGGTATGATGGGAATGATGATGGAATAGACAAGAAAGAAGAGCACAACAACAAAGACAAGAACGAGCATTACAAGAAGATGAAGGTATAGTTGTACAAGAAAGACAAGTTGAAGGAAGAGTGAGAGGAAGAAATAATCATGCAAATATTATGCAACCTAGAAGGATGGAAAGAGTACATGAAGATAGAGATGGGGTATTTAAACTCAAAATCCCACCTTTTTGTGGAACGACAGATTCTGAGGCATACTCTGCAATGGGAAAGAAAGATAGAGCATGTGTTTGATTGCAACACATATAGTGAAAATAAGATGAGACTTGCTATTACTGAATTCACCAATCATGCTGGAGATTGGTACCAACATCTCAAATCCGAGAGAAAAGAAAAGAGGAGGATCCAATAGAGACTTGGGAAGAACTTAAAAAAGGCATGAGAAAAAGGTGTGTTCTGAAACATTATGAAAGAAATTTGAAAACTAAATTGCAAGGTTTGAGGCAAGGAACAAAAGTATTGCTTAATGTTATCAAGAGATGGAGACGAAGAAGAAGACACCATGTCTAGATTCCTTAGAGGTTTGAATCGAGAAATTGTTCATCTTGTTGATAGAAATCCACCATCTCTGGAAGACATGTATCATTATGCTATCAAAATTGAAGACCAATTGAAGGAAGAAAAGGAGCATTAAAAAAGGTACCATCACCAACTAACACCTTTTCAAATTCTAAAACATGAAACAAGGATAGTTTTGTGAATAGAAATGAATCAATGTCACCAAAAGAAAAGTTCGTGACTGCTAAAAGAGTGGAGGCTGATAAGTTCCAATGGTAAAAAGAATGAAGCTTAAAAGACGGTAAGGAAGAAGTCTAGTTCTATTCAATGTTGGAAGTGCAAAGGGCTTGGACACATGAGCAAAGAGTGTTAATAAAAGAGTTATGGTAATAAGGAATGGTATACTTGATTCGGATGATGAATGTGAGGAGCATGATTCACAGCTTGTGGAAGAACTTGCAGCATATGATGATGAGTATATTGAAGAAGGTAATTCCATATCTTTGATCACAAGAAGGGTACTCAATGTTCAAATCAAGGAAGAGAAATTTGAAGATCAAAGGAAAAACTTGTTCCACACAAGATGTTTGATCAAAGGAAACCCATGCAGCTTGGTTATTGATAGTGGAAGTTACACAAATGTGGTAAGCAATTTCCTTGTAAAAAGACTTCAACTTTCTGTTCATCCCCATCCAAAACCATACAAACTTCAATGGTTGACAAACAATGAAGAACTTAAGGTGAACTCCCAAGCTCTTATTTCTTTTACTCTTGGAAGATATAAAAATGAAGTCCTTTGTGATGTCGTACCAATGCATGCGGGGCACATCTTGTTCGGCCAACCTTGGCAATGTGATAGAAAGTCTCTTTTGCAGGATTTCAAT
Organism: Cucurbita ficifolia; assembly: GCA_033971965.1. Taxonomy (NCBI): domain Eukaryota; kingdom Viridiplantae; phylum Streptophyta; class Magnoliopsida; order Cucurbitales; family Cucurbitaceae; genus Cucurbita; species Cucurbita ficifolia. Next base: position 6,970,861 of record CM066981.1, read on the forward strand.
GACATGTTTCCACATAAAGATGCATGTACGGGGTTACCCCCTCTAAGAGGGATTGAACACAAACTTGACTTCGTGCCTAGAAACTCTTCCAAATATGGCTGCCTATAGGACCAATCCCACCGAGACTAAGGAGATTTAGAGACAAGTGGAAGAACTCATGGATAAAGGCTATGTTAGAGAAAGCATGAGTCCTTATTTGGTTCCTATGATTTTGGTACCCAAGAAAGATGGCACGTGGAGGATGTGTGTTGATTGTCGAGTCATCAACAAGATAACGGTAAAATATCGACATCTTATTCCTAGATTGGATGACATGTTAGATGAATTATATGGTGCTAATCTATTTTCAAAAATAGATCTTAAAAGTGGTTATCATCAAATTTGAATGAATGTGGGAGATGAGTGGAAAATTGCTTTCAAAACAAAGTTTGGGGTTTATGAGTGGCTCGTTATGCCGTTTGGCCTTACAAATGCACCAAGTACTTTTATGAGGCTAATGAATCATGTTTTGAGAGATTATATTGGAAAATTTGTTGTTGTATACTTTGATGATATCCTTGTTTACTCAAAAAGCTTGAATGATCATATTTTGCACGCTAAGAAAATTTTACTTAAACTTAGAGAAGAAGTTTTATGCCAACTTCAAAAAGTGCAGCTTTTGTCTAGACCAAGTCAACTTCCTAGGGTTCTTAGTTGGAAAGAATGAAGTAGAAGTTGATGAAGAAAAAGTAAAGGCTATTAGAGAATGGCCAACACCCACAAATGCAACCGAGGTAAGATCTTTTCATGGTCTGGCTAGTTATAGGAGATTCATTAAGGATTTCAGTAGCATAGCATCACCATTAAATGAACTTCTTAAAAAGCATGTGAAATTTGAATGAAAGGAGAAAAACAAGAGAATGCATTCAATGAACTAAAAGATAAATTAACCAATGCACCTTGTTTTGCTTTACTTAACTTTGATAAATCTTTTGAAATTGAATGTGATGCAAGTGGGATAGGCATAGGAGTTATTTTAATGGAGGAAAAAAGATCAATCATGTTCTTTAGTGAAAAGCTTAATGGAGCACAACTCAACTATCTAACTTATGACAAAGAGTTACAGGCACTTGTGAGGACTTTGCAAGTTTGGCAACATTTTTGGGGCCAAAAGAGTTTGCTATCCATACGGATCATGAAAGCTTGAGGCACCTCAAAAGCCAAACAAAGCTCAATAGTAGGCATGCTAAATGGGTGGAATTCATTGAGACATTTCCATATGTAATCCATTACAAAAAGGGAAAGGATAACGTGGTCGCAAATGCATTATCAAGAAGGTATGCTTTATTTTCTTCCTTTACTGCAAAAATTCTTGGTTTTAAACACATGATTGCATTGTACAAAGTTGAGAAATCTGAATTTTATGATGTGTATATGCAATGTTTAGAAAGACAACATGTACAAGATCATATTGTGTTCGATGATATGCTTTTTAGGAAGGGTAAACTTTGTATCCCTAAGTTTTCTATTCGAGAGTTACTTGTGAAGGAGGCTCATGGGGAGGACTCATGGGACATTCTGGAGAATTTAAAACATATAGAATGTTGTGTGAACATTTTTATTGGTTGAAAATGAGGAAAGATGTGAACAAAGTATGCAAGCAATATTTTAAATGTAAGGAGGCTAAGTCTAAGACACAACCACATGGTCTTTACACACTTTCTTTAGATGTTCCTAGTGAACCATGGATTGATATTAGCATGGATTGTGTTCCAAGATTACCAAAGACTAGAAGACACCATGATTGCATTTTTGTGGTGGTTGATAGGTTTAGTAAGATGGCACATTTCATTCCATGTAACAAAACAGATGATGCTACCAACATAGCTAATATATTCTTTAGGGAAGTGGTTCGATTGCATGGTATTCCCAAAACCATTGTTACTGATAGGGATGTAAAATTTTTAGCCCATTTTTGGAAAGTTTTGTGGAGAAAGTTGGGAACTAAGCTTCTATTTTCTACAACTTGTCACCCCCAAACCGATGGACCAACTGAACTGACTTTATGGCCTTGTCGCCCGCCGCTAGCAGAAGCTAAGCACTGGAAAAGCGCACTAAGAAAGGTTGCTTATGTCGGCCTTTCTGTGCAACAATCCATCAGTAGCGTAGGAGAGGGTTACTGTACATACAAGAGTCTTCCTGTTTTTACGTAAGCTTTTTATTACCAGTCAAGTAGTACAACAACATTATCTCATCTTATAGGCTGACACGACGGATCGTGTTTTTAATTAAATAGAAGAAACTCTTATCAAGATAAAAACGAGAGAGTTGGAGTAGGTGAGTTAGTCCTCATTGACCTAGGCCTTTGATTCGGTAAAAAACCATTTACTAGATTTGCAAATATACTATTTTTTTTTACTACTCTTGCAACTACCCTTGAAATTTAGGGAAAAATATATTATTGTCTCTAAATATGATTTACGTTTGGTCCCTAAATATCAAAATATTACATTACATTTTTATCCTTGATTTTTGAGTTAATATTATATTAATTAATTTAAAACAATTACAATTTAATACTTCTAATTAGTTTTTTTGGTCACTTAAAATTAATTAAAAAAACCACATAAGCATGCCTTAGTTGATTACGATTAAAAGTCTAAAAATCAACCAATTTAATAACCAAATGAAAACTAAACTCAAAATTTAAACCAAATGAAAACTATACTACAAAAGTTAGGGGTTAAAAAAGTATTTTCCTAAAAAAAATATGATTTACACTTAACTTATTAATTATATTTTGATAAAAATTAATCAATTAAAATTTATCACTAAATAAAATCGATTCAATAATTATTTAAAAGGAAAATGTGTAACGCCTCTTTTTTTTTTTTTTTTTTTTTTTTTTTGCCTAAATTCGTCACCACATGTATGTCTTTAATAACATATGCAAAAATTTAAAATAAAACATTTTTAAATGAAGTCAAGGACTTACACGTTTAATTTAAAACAAAAAAATAACAATAACATAATATTTGAATACGAAAATGAAAAGCCACCTATCGACTACTAAATGAAAATCAATGCATACTACTGCCCTATCTTGACTTCATGGTCATTCCAGCATTCACCGTCATTCGTGCAGGGGCACTTTATCTTTACCTAAAAAATAAGGGTAGCACGTGACTTGAGTATTTTAAGAAATACTGAGTAAGTGACCCCACTATTAGGCTCGGCGAATGCAAACACATGCAATCATGATTAGGGACCTATCGTTTAAAACCATGGAGGTGGTCTCGAGTCCAAACAAATTAGATGTGTAGTACTTCCCTACACACGACCTACACGTGCGAGCATGAGCCATACTCATATATCATGCAAAGCATCATCATAGTGTACGCGTTCATACTCATCATAAACGGGGAAGTATCCCGATGTAAATGAACATACAATATGCATGAGGTCCCTATACTTTTCATCTTAAATCATTCGTGCAACACAACCCCACACATCCTTCACATATCACCCTAGGTAACATGCATGATACATTCATCATTCATAATATCACGTAGGGGTTGTGTATCAGAAAACTCTTCATTATCATAATGAAACATGGCATCTCATACATGCATATCGTCGTAACATGAGATATCATCATCATACATCTCATGTATCCTATTATAATGCATCATCATCCTAACGTATCATAGCATCATAATGTATCACATCATCATAACATCATAGCAAATCACATCATTATAACATATTACATCATCATAGTACATCATATCAACATACATGACACGTGCAAAGACCACTGGGCACGTGTCATTTGCACATGTCATCATACATAAGACAAGTCTTCTGACCGAGCCGATAGTAACATCACTTACCTGATTAGCTTAAGTTGGTGTCACCAATTTATCATTAATGAAAATTTGATTTTGTCTTTTGAAATCAAAGTCAACCTATATGAAACTCATGACATCAATTTTAAATTCAAACTTGTGTAAAACTATTTTGCTAAATTTTACCTTCAAGCCAACATTAGACACTTGCATGGGTTATATTCTTAGAATGTTTAGACACATGCTTACTCAAATACTTATTTATAAATTCTTAGAATGTTTAGACACATGCTTACTCAAATACTTATTTATAATGAAATTGTTGAAATTCTAACCGAAAGTGAATTTGGAAATTGACTCATGGAAATGGCCTCCAAATGATATCAGAGCACGAACTGTGTACGTTTTGTACGAGGTTTATGGAAAATCTCAAAAAGAACTTTCCAGTGCATGGAAGATCTGAATACATGAAAGATCTTAAGGGAACTGTTTTTCTTGACTCGAGGAGAGAGATTTTTTTATTATGGGATTGACCCACATGCCCTTTTTTTTTTATATAATTATTATTTATTTATCTTTCCTGGTTACAAAATGATTTAAAATTAATCAACTAAAATAAATTTATTTTCACCGATTAATAAAAACTAGTAAACAAAAACCCTCATTTAGGTTAAATTGAATCAAATCAAATTATACAGAATTATTCAATTATTAGACTGGGTTATCATACAATTACTTCATTTAGATATAAATTAACTAGTAACTTAGAATGGATTAATTCATATTATTCATTTGAATTCACTTTTTAACTAATGACATAAAATTCACATTCCTCCATTATTCACCCAAACTAAATATGCGATTGATTTTCCTGAAAATAAAACAAAGTCTTATTCTTAGGTATACTAGTCTCAAACATCTATTACACATGGACATCCAACCAAACCGTCTCAAGTCTCAAGTATTCTATTTCAGTCTCTAAACTTTTCAAATGTTCCATACTTCAAGTATATTTTATTTTTGTTGTTAAATTTTAAAAATACTAGTTCTTGAACTTAGAAAAATAAACGCCTTTTAAGCGTAGATAAGATCAATGAACATGTTGGCGCAAACAAGAAATGGTGTCACATGATTAGCTAAGCCAAACATTAGGTGAGTGACTATTGGGTGAAAATGATAGTGACCAAAGTGAAGCAAATTCAAACTCAATTATTATTCATATCTAAACTATTGAGAGTGAAAGAGAAGAGTTCAGTACAACTAATAAAGGCAAGCCACTGTGATGTTTTATTGAGAATAAAAAACAAAAAAAAACAAGTAGGAGGCTGTTTTTATCTGTGTTATAGGAACAACGAATCTTACTTTGGGCTGATGCAGTCAATTAGGGGTTCATTGCAATTCCCCAACAGGCGCCTCATTTAGCCACAAGAAATGAATGAAATCATATAGCTTCGCACTCACGCTAACCTGCATAGCAACATTTCTAAATTTGTCAAACCCATCTGATCAAGAACGTGAAAGAAATACCAATAAGATTGTTGATATGTATTGACAGTACTTTGTATGGTGTCGGATTAAGTCTCCTCATGTGGTCGGGACGCATTTTCTCAAGTTGTTTAATGCAACGATCTCTTATGTCCTTCAGAGCTGGTAGACATTCCACTGCTTTACCTTCAGGGAAAAAAGTTAAGGAATTGAGTTTAGCTATTAATTGGATGCTTGAAGAACGAATTTTTGATGGAGATATACGCGGTTTTCACCTGATTTTCCAGACCAGTAGCACTTGAGGAGCTCCTCTACTTGCTGTGGCACCACGTATGCTCTTTTCGATTCATTAAATGGATGACGACATAGAATTCTTTCACCCACCTGCGGTTTATCCATGAAATAGTAGTTCAACTTTTGTCATAAACAGTCACTGTATGTTCAATAGATCTTTCTAAAGACAACAAAATACAGGATATGATTCGTAGATAGGATCTAGATGAATGACAGGGATAAAACACGATGCCCAAGAACCGACTATCGTTGATGCTTGTACACTTGTTTTCAATAGTAGCTTGTGTGAGTGTGGGGGATTCAAACTTCCAACCTTTTGGTCAAGGATATTACGTCTTAACCAGTTTGAGCTAGTCAAGTTGGCTATGGATATTAGTTTGTTCCTAAAGAAAGAACATGCCATACTTGAGGCTTATCCTATGATTTCTCTTTTAAGCCAATGATAAAATAATGCTATATTTACTTTATGCCGAGCAGCGCATAACAAGCTATATTCTTCCAGTGCCAACTTCTTCCAGTGCCAACTTCTTGTAGCAAAAGAGATATTAACTAAATGATCCAGCAAAAAGATGAAATGTAATGTACCTACAACTATAAGATTCTTAATGGGTGCCTTGTACTGGTTCGAGCTGAGAATGGGGGTATGCTCGATGAATATGGGGATGCGTTTACCAATTAGCCTAAATCTCTCCTGCAACTATGGTTACAGTTACATTGAAGGGCACATCCTCGTTTAATAAGTGTGAGATCCCACATCGGTTGGAAAGGGGAACGAAACATATTTTATAAAGATGTGAAAACCTCTCTCTAGCAGACGCGTTTTAAAAACCTCGAGGGAAAGCCTGAAACGGAAAGCCCAAAGAGAACAATATCTGCTAGCGGTGGGCTTGGGCCGTTACAATAAGAGTTCGATCGATAAAATCAGAAGCTGATATCATTCAATCCAATGGTAACTCAGAGTAGAAAAGTAAAAAGAGTCATAACTCTCCTTTATTCATTCAATCTCATGGAATGGGTTGTCAAAAATTGGCCCAACTATGTACTTGATATTAAACTGAATATCACTAGATTTCTCCTGTCCCTTGATGTTAATCAAAATTGGCCCGACTATGTACTTAATATTAAAATACGTCTCACGTGAACCTAGCAGAAATATTTATGAGAATACCTAATGGATTTGAAAAATAAGGACAAAGGGTGTAAACTGAAGAAGTCCTTTTATGGACTTTAACAACACCCTAAACTTGGTTTAAGAGATTCATAGACGAGGGAAGGGATACAAAAATGCCAAATTGACCATAATATATTTGTTAAACATCCCTAAGAACGAAATTGACTCTTACCATCGTGTATGTTGATGTCTAAAAAGTATGAACGGAGTTTAGAATAAAAGTCTAAGAATATTTGAATGGCAAGATCCCGTAATGGCACAAGTGTCACTTTAAGGAAATAGATTCTGAAACTTCTACACAAACAAAGGGTGTTGGAAGCAAAACCGATTCATACTACTGGTTCCTTATGGACAAGAACAAGTACCAATTATTGGTTAGAAAACTAGTCCATCTATCTCACACAAAATTTGCTATTAGCTTCGCTATTAGAAAAATAACCCAGTTCATGAATAATTTTGAAGGAAGATCATTTCCTGACAGGTTGCCACATTAAAATATCCCAAAGTAAATAAAAAAGAATGCAGAAACTGATTTTGCAGAACAATTTTTGGATGTTGTATATCTTATGTCTAGGGAAACTTGGGGCCTATTTGAAAACCAGGCTTTAATATATATATATATATATATTTCTTTTTTTCCCTATAATGTAGAAAATGAATTTTACGAACAATTTTGAACAACTTTTAGAACAAAAGCAGTACCAAAAAAATGGAGGTTTGTTGTTTTCCAATGTCACATATTTTCTTTAAGGTTTTACCAATTAATTGTTCAGTTATAGTTATTAATTATTATTTTGAAGTATAACTTAATCTCAATATGCTATACTTTAAAATTTATATACAGAAGAAATAAATGAAAACACAACGAAAGGAAAAATGAAAACTTCCAAAGAAAATTTAACCTATAAACATAGAAAAGTTTTAGAAGATTAGTCTGCAAAACAATTTTATAAACATCTTTGTGAAAAACACCCAATTGACGTAGAAAAGTAAAAAAGCAAACTATAACTATTATCATTGCTATATTAAAAGGTAGAATAGTCCTATCAATACTAATACAAGTTAATGACTTACCTTAGGTGGCGGCTCATTCTCGCCTGACATTATGTCTACCAGAGGATAGCCTTCCTTCCCGTATAATCTAAAACTACGCTTTTTGCATGGAATTGAGACCTATAACAATGAAGAAATGAGTACAGAAACATGAGTATAATATCCAAACATAAACCAAACATCATCACTGGAATATGCTTCACACTTCACAATTTTACAACAAATAACGTAACACCACAACCTTTGAAACGTCTTCAGAAAGTTTAATGCGGGGCTGGTTATTTATTTCAACTAGCTTGAAGACACATCCTAAAGCAGCCTGAGCGTAACATGTAACCAAATAGGTTCCAATTCCAAATGCATCAACCTCATGACCCTGCATAGGATAAACAAATTAAGAAAAAGTTGCAAAATCTATGCATATGTTCTGATACAAAAATTGACTAACAGAAAAATAGATCTGAACACAATTCCAAAAGTATAATCAAATCAAGACCATTCGATTGAAATTATTACCTGCTTGTTTAATGCATCTAAAGTTTCCTCATTGAGGTCATTACTGGCAGAAATATTTATTTTTCCAAATCCAGGTACTCCAAACTCCTTTTCAATAGCCATAAAAAATTTCCGTGTCTCACATGACAAATATGCTAGATCACCAGAGTCCAACCTAATCCCTTTAGCTTGGTACCTACACTGAACAGAATTGAAACTTAGTACTCAAAGTTCAATAAATCCTCAAAAAGTCGACCATTACCCACTAATCCAAAAAGTTACATGTAATTGTCACGTCAAACACATAACTAACGCAGGCATTTTAACTTCTCCATTTGTATAAATCAATACATACACCTACTTGGCTAGCAAAATGATACACCTTGTTGCTAGCCGCATAGAAAGTTCTCTCTTCATCAACCAGGTTCATACCTCCAATAATTTGGAGTTGCATGAAATTGTTACGTCAAAATGTTTGAACCTAATTGAAAATATTGGAATGTGAAATTTAGTGATCAATAGTCTCAGAGGCCTGAACTCCATAATAACTCTTTGGCCAATGTATATAGGACTACATCAGCTATTATCAATTTTCAGCAAGCCTCCATGAACTCAAAATGTATCACATTTCTGATTGAAACTATAATCCCTGAGTATCATAAGGCTTAACTATATCACTCTGGTACTTGATGCATATTTTATCAATCTTAACATTTAAAACTAGTAGAAAATTACTTTTAGTCACACCTATATCTAAAAAAGCATAACCTAATTAAAGACAGGTCTTTTTCGACTGCCCTTTCTCCTCGATCATTTGGAAAAACCAGTTTTCAACTTTCGATTGGAGTGTGGTTCTCTCCAATGGAGTCCTTGAGTCCCTGAATTTACTGCTCATCAACCACCCTTCAGACAGTCCAAGAAGGTTATGCGGCTTCACATCACAAGAACAACCATTTGGTTGATTTGGAATGTGATTGACATCTTAGGGAATTTTATTTATGAACAGTAGAGGACAAGGTGACAATATCACCATACAAACTCAGCCTACTAGAGAGGGCTGTATTCTCTCCCAAAACCTCTCCACAATTCCCAATACAAAGATACCTCACTCTCTCCAGCTAACCAACCGATGAAGGCAGGCGTACCAGTCATTCTAACCAACTTTCCATCACTTTCCACTTTCCCCTTTCTTGTATAGACATTTACAATAGGTGGTTTCACCTTAATCCTTTAGAATATACATTCACAATAGGGGGCCTAACAGAATGAAAGGAACTCTAGTTTTTCAAGGGAAGATCGAAGGCCAAAAGAATTACTGGATTCTGCTTCGTTTATTGCACTTTATTAGTGAAAAAATGTTCTTCCTTTCAGCAATTACAGCTTCAAAAATCTCTCTTATCCAACTGGCGAAGCATTTTACAGTCCGTATTCTGCTTATCCTTGAGGAAATTTATTCAATAACAGAGTGCCACAATGACTAGCTAAAGCCTATTATTACTATATTGTAACTGTCTACTGACACTTTCTATCCCCACTGTCTTAGCAGCCAGATGAAACTAAGCAAATAGTTAACAGCCAAACCACTTATTCGCATCCCAGCCAACTAACTGAGTCACCGATCAGTTGAGCAAAGCAGTAAAATAGGCCAGTTACAGTAAAAGTAAAATAGGCTAGGAACGCAGCATCGCATTTCCAGTCAAACCATAAATGTACATAAAGTGTAGAGAAAAAAGAAATGAGAACACTTAAGTGCCAACTAAAAGGATAACAAAAAAAAACTTGAAGCGTTAAAATCACGTTTTGATTCAGAAAACCCACTTTATAAGAACTCATAATCGTAAATGTTAAGTGTACTTCAGGCATACCCCAAATCATTAAGTGCCAGCGCAACCGCACAGAAGTTAGGGATTCCACTCCGCATAACCTGGCAAATAAATTTGAATATGGCGTTGGTTATAAATGTAGGCATCAAATGAAGAAAATAGATTATACACATAAAAATATATTCATAAGTGTTCAATTTTCACAAAATAAAATTACAAGCATCTTTCTTTATCACTATTCACAATTACTCTTTCTGAAATTGTATTAAATAAAGGATACGAAAAGAAAGGAGGGGAAATATCCTGCAAACCTCCCACTTGCTTATTTCAAAAAGCTCCCCAGTTGGTATTTACATAATATCTAATGATTAAATTTGAATTAGAAGACAGCACAAATATTCCAATAATAAATATTGAACACTTCAGTAGGATTCTAAACAATTTCAAGAATTGATCTATTATCTTAGCCTATATGTAAAAGGTTTTAATTTAGGTTTACAGTATTTCAAGTTTTCAAAATAACTTAACAGTTCTAGGCTTATTTACTTGGGCCCCAATAATTTTCTAATCCCACTATGTTCATATTCCCCTCCTTTCTTAATTTATATGCTTCCTCATGTATGTATGCATGCCCCCCATGGGTACATACCGGAAGGGGCTTTACCCAAGTGATTATATACTTCCTCATTCTCAATTTTCTCTCACAAAATCTAGCTTGAGAGCTAACTTCATGGTATTAAAGCCCTTGAATTACATTCCTTCAGCGACCATAAATAGGTTCATTGATGACCATCCCAAAAACAAACCCCGCCATGTAAAAAGGCCAAAGCCGGCAGAACACTGCAAGCAAAATTGAGCATGCATCGGAAAAGCATCACCACTAATGGAGGCTATAGAGAAACCAAACATTCTATTCCTCCAATCACATGGAGATGTTTATGTGTGAAAAGGGAAATGATGAATATATTCTTGATTGTGTGAAATATCTCCTGGCTGATGACCCAGAGTCAAAAGAAGTATTTGAGATAAAAGGGATGTTCTATGACCTCCTACGACAAAGTAAAAACTCAGTAACTTGATATTTCAACCTACTTACTCATTTTTTTGCAGCAATTGGGTATGTTCACAGGCTAGGCAAATAATTGAGAGTACATATCAGATGAATCCTTGTATAACAAAATAGTAGAAATAAAACCAATCTACAAATTTCTTCTTGGTCTTATAATAGAATTGGACATGGTCAAAGGAAGAGTTCTTTGAGATGACCAAAGTTCAAATTCTCAACCTGACTCAAATTCTCAATCAAAATTCAACTCATCCAATGAGAGCAGACAACAGTAATGAGGTTTCTTTGCTACAGTTTTGCCTAGAGTTTATTTCCCGACGCAGCATAATAGTATTGTCTATTTAAATAGTAAAATGTGATTGAATAATCTTCTTAGACAACGTCAAGAAGTAAATTGAAAATTGTAATACAAATTTAAAATAAAACTTTTAACAATTCTCAGTTTTTACAGTGACAAATTTTCTGTCCGATTGTTTTTCCTACATTTTGATTGCATCCATGTACTATAATAGCACATAATAATTTAAGCAATGCAAAGTGCCAATAATATGGAAATAAATGGATAAGCTAACTTGGTCTACAAAGGAAATAAATGTAATAAACAAAAGAAATTATCAAACCCAATTACGTATCTTAGTAATTCTTTAACTCACATCATAAGTATCCACAAGAGCAAGGAAGTCAGTTGGAAATGCCAAAGCATAAGACGTGAATGCAGCCAACTCACTTTGGTTGGTCTCACCAAAAGTGCCATGGAATGAAGGCAACCACTGCAGCAAACATCGGCAGAGTTGGGTTGAATTAACAGAAAGTACAATAGAAAAAAAGAAAAAAGGGGGATAATTAGATATCATATGCATCGAGAAAACATAAATATAATCAGGAGCCTGACACACTGCGTCAAAACCATAAGAAACAAAATTCTAATAGCTCATTATGCATTCCTCTTGTGGTCCAACAACTGTTTCCAGCTCACTATTCTCCTAATTAACTGCTTTTAACTTTACCACATAACTATAAAAAGTAAAAAACGTTTCCTCATAATGCAACCTAGCATCTAAATCTCCAAAATAGTAAAATAAATAAATAAATAATATAACGGAGAATAAGTTGTGAATACAATAGCCCACCCCCTCGATTTGTAGAAGATACCAACTCAGCCTGATAAAGAAATAAGCTTGGTATCTAATTAACAAACAAATTGACGGCTGTTTGATAGGAACCAGAAATCATAGATAATTAATAGAAAATAGTATTGATAGAAGTAAAGTTATAATAACCCAGGCAGTTTGAGAGGTTGGACTCTTCCACAAACTGTTTTCAGAAAACTGTCAGAGCCCACCTGAAACTCCTTATCTCCCTCTGTTTAGATCATTAACAGAGAATAAAACTTCAAGAACATAAATGATTGAATACCTGAAGCTTGTTTAACCACGTTTGAACTGCACTTGGAAAATCTTCACAGGTGCGTAAGCCATCACTGCTACAAAGTGACTTATTTATGATCTCATCTTGGCTCTGCAAATCACACGTTATGTTATATAGCAATATACTCAAACTGATAAATGCTTTTGACATGATGGTATTTATGTGACAACTGAAAAGCCCAAACATGTCAACTGAAGAGAGATATCTTAATTGATTTGTGACGAAATTTTATCAAAGTTCTCTTGGTGGTATGTTGCTTTGCCCAAAGACCCAATTGTGGGTCACCCCATTATAAAGGTAAAAATAAAAAATAAAAAATAAAAACCTTCGTTTGGCCTCAGGGCATTTTTATGGTCGACATGGAACAAAAGAAACCATAGAATTTTTTTTGTGAAACACAGACCATAGGCTCTATGACTCGGTAGTTTTTTGGTCATCCCTGGGTGAACATTACCACCCCTTTTCGCCAATATAGTATTTGTCTCTTTTGTCCAATTAAAATACTATGCAACTCTTTTGGCCCGGGGTAGAATCTCCCTTAGGTAATTTCATATCATCAAAGAAATTTTTTCTTACAACTAGATACATACATACACACACACATATATATACATTAATTGGTTTAATGTTATGTCACACCCTGAGGATTTTATTAACGAGACAATTATGGAAATATGATATGGACAATTTTGATGCATTTCTGGGCAAAATATGTTTTTAAAACAGATACATCAGGTAGTGTAATTCATTTTAGTTCAGTCATGAGGTGAAACAATACATTCTCATTGCCCAATTGATTAATGTAATGGGAAAAATTGATGTGCCGGCACTATAAATAATCACTCACATCATGACCACATGCCAATAAAATTAACGTCATTATGCTGACAAGTTAGCATTGAGACAAAGAAGTTGACAATTAGATGGCACATCTTCAGAGCTAATAGCCAAATGGAAAAAAAAACAAACAATGATTTATAGTTTAAGGATTGAGACTGTTAGAAACTCGGAATTATTGGGATTCTAGGCTCATTACGTCTGAAGTTATTTAGAAGGGTCCATTAGGTTTATTACTGTTTTTTCATTTTTTTTTAAACAGAAACACTTTTCATTATGTAAGAAAAGATATGTTGGACAAAGGTAAGAGAGAAACAACTTCCTCAGGGAGAATTAACCTCTTGTACCTCAACCACACTCGTCTAAATCAAGCATTTCAAATTTGTGAAGCCTAGTTTTTATGATCTTTGCCTTGGCTGCTTTCTCCTAGCACGTGATTGGCTGGAATGGCTGGAATGCAATGGGAGAACTTTTTATAAGGAAGAGAGTGACTATTACATTAGGAAATCTATTCTATTTTTAGCTTATTGTTGATGTCACGAGTCTAAGTTCTTCAGTCAAAATTTCTCATAGAGCCGAATGGAAGTGTTTTTTGTAATTTCCTTCTCAAAGGAAAAATTCTCCCACCTTTTTTTTATTTTATCTCATAAATAAAAATGTTTCTTAGTGAAAAAGTAAAAGTACTTTTGTTCAATTCTCTTTTCTGTGTATGCCACTTGGCACATGCTTTGTGTAACATCCCCTTCACACCTTTTTCTATAATTTCATCATCCTTCATTAGATGGCATCTTTATCTAATGTGTGTGTTTGGGCAAGCAAAGGAAATTGGCTATTCTTGGCATTTAATAATTACCACATTATAAAACTTGACAATGAAGCTAGCAAGTGTAATTAGAGAATAACAAACCATAAATGAGCTGACAAATGCATGGGAATGTGTCCCACGAAGTGGTATGCCAAATAACCTCCCAGCTGCAACATTGCTGCGTAAAAGAGAAAGGTAGATTTTAGATTAAATTAATAGTTTGAAGCTGCGATAGAGATTGCCGATATATACTCTTTTTTCTAGATTCATGAGTGTCTCGCCAGTTTACTAGCACTCTCACTAATCTCACATATATACTATCCAACTCATAGAAAATGAGAACTTTTATTTCCTCTAGCTTAAGTCGTTATATACAGTAGGAAGTGAAGAAATGATAGGCAGATGTAAACTTTTACTTCCTCTAATATAAGGTAGGCAAAAATCAGAACTAACAGAACAACTCGCACATCTCTAAGAGGACTGACTCTCTCTTATACAAGCTACCCTGATAAATCTCCCCCACATACTACATTTCTCTCTTTGAGATGCCTATCATGGTTGTGCGGCAAATAGAAAGACTCTATAGAAACTTTCTTAAATAATGAAGTAAAATAATATACGGGATTCAATTCCCAAATAGAAGTATGTATCCTAAAGGAACAGTACTAAAAGAAAAAAAAAATAGATATGGTGCGAGATTATTGGCAGGGATGAAAGGTTACCCTGTGCATCAAATGAAATATTTACAGTATCAATATGAAATATTATTGGCAGAGATGAAAGATTACCTTGTTGCATCGAATCCTCCCATATAGCAGTACTTTGAGGCGCTAATTCCACCGTCAGGTCCCTAAAACCAAGTAAAGATTTCTTCTGGATGAGGATGAGAAAAAAAAAACCAGCACTTAAAGAAAGGAAAACAATGAAAGAATTAGAAACCTGAGCTCGCCGAAGTCCAAACTCGAGAAGAACTTTAGACTTTCCAGCAACAAAACGGTGCCTTGCGGCATTTGTAGTAACTAACGATGCATAATTAATAAGATTTACAAATGGTGTTTCAAGTAATTGAACTACCTGAAATTTAAAAAAAAAAAAAAAGAAAAAAGTACCAATGTGAATTAATAATATCTTGTTTCAGCAGTTATGAAGATACTCTTGGATGAATACAAAGAAATAAAATAGGTTCCCGAATCCAATGTTAACTATTTCATCAGAGGAAAACTTTCTTGATACTTACAGCAACTGGTCCTTCAACCCTCACTAAGGGCACCTTCGGGAAAACAACTGATCCCTCTGAAATAGCATAGACCTCAACATCAGAACAGTCGATTCCTCTAAGATAATTGTAGAACGCATCCTATATTTAATCAATAAAAGTTCTTCAGCATCGGAACAAGTAAATCCTCTAAAATAATCAATGCATTCTAATTATAAAAAGTAGAGTTAACTCAGCATACAAGAAGTCTTATGAAGCTTTACCAAATTATCAAAATTGCATTTCAAAGTTACTATGAAAAATAACTAGTATGGTTGGTATGTTAACTACATGTATGCGCTTTATCTAATATAAGGAAGAACACGCAAACCAAGTATGCTTTAGTTAATCAAATAAGCCCCAATATGTTATGGTGCATTTAATATCGCCCTCCCAAAAGAAAAAAATGATCATTCATAGAGTAAAATTTAGGAATAATTTTGTAAGGTGAGTCCTACGCATCTTAGGTACATCCAAATGTTCGTTAATATTTCTATTTCTGTGGATTAAAAGAGATGTAATCTAGCATGAATTATCTTTATAATCATTAAGAGGAAAGGGTGGACGCCCCAAGTGACATGTGGCAAATTTTAATTAAGTTTTAAATTATTTAGGCAGCAATACTTATAAAATGAAACATCTGACTAATTTAAATATGCAGTGGTCTACCACATAAACCAAAGTAAAAGTTGATCTGTATACCAACCACATAATCAATAAATTGGGTTACCTCACAGGATGAAGGTAAAGCCTGCTTGACAAATGAGATTTCTTCCTCTGTGAATTTGAAATTAGCAATAAGTCTTATGCACTCTTCTAAACCAGCAAAAATTGTATATTCACCACCAAAAGGATTCCTCCGAAAATATAAATCAAACCTGGACCACAAAAATTTAACAAGAAACCCTTCTATATTAAAGCATATTTTCCTCCTCAAAGACATCTCCAAACATGACTTATAAGGCGCTGGAGAGATCATATAGCTTTTGATAGAATGAAAATTTTGATTTTCCCTGGTAAATCAACCATGTTGGAAAAAGCAAACTTTCAGCTTCTAGATATTCCAGTAAGGGCGAATTTAGTTCTATTCATTAGAAAAAAAATGTAAGATGCAACCAATTCTCGAACAATTAATTAGCTGCCAAGTTTAGTTTCAACCTCCAAAGTTGGAATTGTTTTTGAAGCTTAATATACTTTTCCAAATTAAAATTACAAAGACACTTCAAAAGATAGAAATAACAATTTAGAAGCTACCAACTTGAGAATAGCTCAACTAGTTAAAGTACATGTCCTCGACCAAAAGGTCAGAGGTTCGGTTCGAATTTTTCACCCTCACTTGCTGTTGACCTCTAAAAAAAACTCAAACCAGACTAGTGTATCATCTACAGCATCAAGTCATAAAATAGCTTGAGCAAAAGCTCCGCCAAAATTGTTTCACCTTATAACACAAGAAGATTGAAGGTTAGTCATTCAAAAGAAAGCATTATGTTCATTTTGAAAAATGGAATCAAAGTGATCGATGAATCATACTAGTAGTACATTCAAAATTCAGAAATAACAATTTCTCTGTATTTTATATACTCACAAGTGTTTGAACCAGTTCATGTCCTACTATATTTTGTTGTCAAAGAAACTTGTAGGATATTAAATCTTAGGTCACCGTGAGTTGAACTCACTCCCTCCTCTAAGACTTTTATTATTTTCATGACTCTTATTGACCATTAGGCCTGCTCAGGATAGTTAGAATAACAATTTCCAGATTCCAACCCGAACTGACATAATACCTACAAGCCATAAGGAGTTTCTTCGAGAGCTAATTCTATCATGTTTGAGGGGGAAAAAATTAAGCAATCATATGAACTACCCAGTCTTTAAGAAATGAGGAATATATACCAAACTTGCTCAAAACTCAAAACTAACGGAGCGGAGAAATTCCAGGCCAAACGTTCGAGGTCATAGAAAGTTTGTGGATGAGTCGGTTCAATGGAACATTTAATTAACACAAAGCCTTTTAAAAAAAGAATTGGAAACTATGTTTTCATCGAGAAGGGCTGAAATAATGCAAACAAAAGGGGTTCCAATCTAGCATAAAATTTGGTTTTCTGTAATTCATGCTAGGCACCAAGTCAGAACCTATACTCAAATGGGATCATTAACGTTCTTAATACAGGAAACAAAGAAAAAATCAAACAGTAACAACCTTCCCTCTAGATTCCGAACTCTGTAGCATGCAATTTGAAAACCAAACACGACAGCTGAAGTAGTGAACAAACAAAATAGAGAGAAAAAGAAAAGGACAAATTCCGTGCAGTCACTACTGAGACTGATTACCAACAAGCAAGAAATACACAATTTCAATTCAAAACAAGGTTTAATAAAGAGGTAAATCCATTTCCGCATGGATTCCGAATTCTCAGCAACACAAACGCATTGTACAAAGACAGAAGAAAGAACTTACACAGCTCGCTCGTCATGCTTGCCGGCTTTCCAATAAGCATAAGCCATAGTGAACTGATAAAGATCGGTGAGCAAAGGAGTAACCATAGGGTTGGTAGGTCCGTCGACCACCCGAGTGGAAGGATCGGCATTTCTTGGCCCGTTCACTTTGTCCATCAAGAAAACAAGAAAACCTCAAGAATTTCAAAGAATCAATGGAAGTTGGAAGGGAAATAATAAGAATCAGAGAGCAATTGGCAGAAAGCAAAGTGGGGAGAAGTGTTCAGTGTAGACGGAGGCGGAAACAACCAGGATATCGGAAGTGGATGTACATCACAAAAGAGAAAGGAGACCGTTAAATACAACGAAAAAGAAGAAACTGACCACCAAGTCAAAGTTCGCAACTTTTTTTGTATAATTTCTTTGAAGCATAAATTTCAAGTTAAATATGTCCATCAAACAATCAGGATAAGACACCTATTGTCCATTCATATGTGAATTCCATCCTTAAAAAAAACAAAAAAACAATTGATCCAAAAATGATATCACACGCAATTATGGTTCGAGTAGGAGTTTATGCGGATTACTTTTATACATACACACGGGCTCATCAAGTGTCCCAATAGACATATTGTGAACATGGTACCATAATATATATGGACCGACAAATTGGAAGTACATGCATCACATAAAAACATAAACATTACATCATACAAGTAATAATACGTGGATAAGCCACAAGGCACGTGTTATTTCGTTGGTTTAAGTCGAAGTCACTAATACCCTTAGTCAGTGTTAGCTCGATTCTGCTTGTAGAAGCCTAACTCCACTCATGGAGTTCCATGACTTCATATTTAGGATATCTCTAAGAAAACCGTCTCACCTAATTTCGTTAATTAATCCAAATTTGGCTCTTAATATTTTAAATTGATCAAATAGTAGCCATACTAACTCACCTTAACTTCTCCCATATACGTCAAAAATGGCTATGGAATGGTCCAAATGGTATGACGATATCTAAAATGTCAAACAGAGTTGTCTAAGTCGAGTTAGAGCCTAGGGAGTGACTAGACTGAGCCACGTGCGTTAGGAAATAACCTTTCATTGGTATAGATGAAACGGTTAGTACCACATTTCAAAAATACTCACAAAATAACCTTAAACTTTTTTTTAAAAAAAATTAAAAGATCGTACCATTAGTATATTAATAAAAACCATCAACATACACCTCATCCTGCCATATACACAAATATAGACAACTCATTTGCATCTTCTTCTTTTTTTTTTTTTTTTTTTTTACTTTTGTACTAATGTTTTTATCTCTAATAATAAATATTTTAAATTAAAAAGATGTGAATTTAACTTTTTAAAAATATTTTTAATTATTTTTAAAAAAAATTAAAAAAATGGAGTATTTTGAAAATAAAGTAAAAGGTTTGGATTTTATTGATTTAAGGGTATAGTTTTAATTAGGAAGGAGAAAAAATGTGAAGGGGCAAGTAGAGCAGAAAGTGGCCCTTGGACTGACCTTACGTTTCACGCGCCGCCATGTTCGCGTAACGGTTTTAAATACGGACAGAGATTCTAGATGGTATTTTGTTGCCAAACGCAAAGTTACCCAACCGACATGTCGACTTCAATTCTTTTTTTCTACCATTAAAAATATTCCTTCCTATTTTTCTATCTTCTCTCACATTTACACAAACACCCTTGTTACTTATTCTGAAGGATAAAAGTTTATTTTAGATGTGTATAATGTAACAACCAACATTAGAAAGAAAGAAGAAAAAAAGTTGTCCCAAAAGAAACGGGAAGTTGGACTCTAATATAAAAGAGAGTTCCTTTCATTTATTGAGTCATATCAATTGCTTCATTTCATCCCACTTTAGTGATTTAAAATCAATCGAAAAATTCATGTTGTGACAGCTCCAACTTGACTTTATCGACTGATTCAGCTCAAATATGCTATGTGCAGACCCTTTCTTTCCATTTTCGAAACTTCGAATGACATTTAAGATTAGTATGGCTATTGTTTAGCCAATTCAAATAATTTGGAGCTAAGTTTAGATTAATTTATGCAAATTAGGTGCATCACTTCCTTAATAGAATTCTAAATTATGATGGTGGGACTCCTTAGAAGAAATTAGATTTTAAAGAGCAACTTTAAGCTAGCATCAAGGTAGCATAGTGGCTTTACCTTAGGCCAACCAAGTAAGGGGTTCTACTATTGGACGACCACGGGCTTGGTTGGATGACTTATATGATATATAAATGATATGTACCCTGTCGCCCCTGTACGTGTCATATTTTATGATGCTATGGTATACGATGTGTGTTATTTTATGTGACGATTTATGCTATGATATGAATGCTATATGATGCATGAACCTCCATACGCCACACCACACATATTAAACAAGAAAGATATGTCCAATATATGTATGCGTGTCTCATAGGAATGTTATGCCATGAAAAGAAATGGAGGTAACACATAAGTATGCATCATAGTTTGAAACTATGGTACCTCATGCCTTTCGTATGTCACTTACATCGGGATAGTTCCCTATATGATTAGTACAAACACATACACTACGATATTATGTACACCATGATATTATGCATGCTCATTTCCCTTTGTGGCTTCTGGAAGCATGAGTGTATGCTAGCCTGTAGGTAGGCTTAGGGAGCACATATACAAGCCCACTTAGTGAGTCCATATGTGCGTACATGGATCGTGGGTAGAGAAGTACTACACATCCCACTCTACCTAGATTGAAAAATAGATACCAAGACCATGATGTTTTACAAAAAGATAGGTCTCACGTCTCACCATGATTGCATATGATTACATTTTCCAACCCCCGTTCAGAGGCTACTTACTGAGTATTTTTTTAACTACTCAAGTCACGTGTTATTTCTTTTTCAAGTAAAGGTAAAGCACCCTTGTACGGATGATAGCGTCGTTGTGAAGACCATAGGAATGAAGTTAGAGTAGTCGCATTTACATTTATCGTCGTAGTCATTACGTTAGATCAAAACGTTTTCATTACTTCAAAATTCTTATTATGTCGATTTCGCTATTTGTTGACATTGTTGTGTTTTAAATGAATTCTCTGAGGGGTTAATTCAAATACACTCTTGGATCGTGAAGTTGAGATATGAGAATTGATATGTATGCACGATAGGATGCGAGGGTGTGATCGGAATAAAAACATAGTGTGGAGGTCCTACCATACACATAATTGACTATAATTGACTATTGGGGTGGCCTTGCTTTCGTGCTACCGTGGTCGTAACGATTCTAAACAATGACAGCAATTTAACATAGAATGTTCTTGGAGAATTCAAGGCAAAGCAATGTATATATTGGTTTGAAATCACTTCTTCCAATGAAAAGTATTCCATTCCTTCCTACAATTCACAAAATAGCGTACAATTCAATATTGAATGTATATATTTGTACACTATTTAATACAAAATAGTGTATAAATATTCAATATAGAAATTAATAATCAAGCTTGTTTTCATACATGATTTTATTTCGTATAAATTAAGGGAGTTTTATTTAAGTCTAATTCGATAAAATTAAAAATTGAAGGTCCTAGTTTTATGGGTGTTTGAACTCGGACTCCGTTCTATATTGTCGAAGTAAAAACTTATTAGAGAGTTAAAATGGTAACATTTTTTAAAGTTTACATTATAATTATAACACTTATCTAAGTGATAAGTTTTAACACTATACCCCAAATGTGTATAGTGTTAAAATTAGCATAGTTTTTAAACATTTTCTCTTCGTTAGATAAATAGGGTTAGGGACGGAAATATATCCATATTTTTAGGCTTTCAATCTCGAACTATGACTAAAAAGACAAGACGAAAGCAAAGAAAAGCTATGGCTTAATTTTATGATTATATGAGCGTCTGGGAAGACCTCGATCTTCCAAGCGGTTTTCATGACTATCACAAACACACTATGGGTCTAGAGGTGGTGGTTCACCATTTTCTAGCATTGCAGTTCTACTTGGCAACAAATCTATCTATAGGGTGAACTACTTTTCTGTTCTTAGACTTTGTTAGTTTGCATAGCCACATTAGTGAACTATAGGTTTCTTAGTTTGAGGTAGCTAACAACCCTTCCACATGGCCTTAGAGTAACTCTATATCTGGTATGAGTGACCCTCGTGTGTCGGCCAACTACTAGATTATCTACGTTGTTTGACGCCCTCTCTTAGGATGAGTTTATAGAGTAGAGATCATGTTCAGGAGATCCCATACGATTTCTACATACGATAATGGCATTTGGTCGACTCGATGCGCTACACTATCAAACCTAGGTCTGCCTCGATGATACCTATTCTACTATTTCTTGGTAGAGCGCATGCTAAGGATGTATCAAAGGACATAGGATGCAAAGACTCTAGTGATACCGTAACACTACTGCTGGGTCTATTAAGCTTTTTTAGTCTTCTTTGTCATGAAAGTCTACTAAGTTCTTAAGGGTGTCTAGGCAATTTAAGTTTCATCTCGTGTTTTCATGATACTTGGGACTAGCTGCTCAAGGCTAATCTAATCTCTAGATGCACTTAGGTCTAGATCTCTGATCACCGCTCATGATCTAGGGGTTCTCAGTCTACTAAAAATGCACTAACCTAGGTCAACGTGTAAACCACTCTACCTCTAGTACCATATGCTTAACTTGGTTCTCTGATGCATGCTTTATTAGGGGTCTATCGATCACTTAAAAGCACAAAAAATATAATAAAAACATCCTTGGTCATTATCGGGTGCCGAGGAGGTCTACTAGAATCCTAGGGTGGCTTAGGCGACTTAACGTGAAATTTTGAAACTAGAGCACTCTATTCTGACTCCTCACGTCTTTCTTAGTCAGGAAGCACTAGGGTCTAGACCCCTTCATTACTGCTCACAATCCTCAAGTGCTCAGTTTATTAGAAGAGTCCTGACCTAGGTCATTGTCTAGCCGACCTGACTCTAGCGCCCTAGTTCTAGCTCTGTGTAGATGAACACGCTTAATAGGGAGAACACATAAACATTCATCTAGAGCTAAGCATATTATATGAAGCATTCATACAAGCTAAACGAGGAGATAACATCCATCAATCGCTCGGAGCATAGATCACAATATCTCATCCTCCATTCTGGCATAGCGGAAAGCATTAAAATTGGCATGCATCATTAATTCTTATCATAGGGGCATTTCTGTAAATTTTTACAACATGTATACGATTTTCATCTAAATTGCACTTCTAGAGTCCTAATCATGCATATTCTCACCACCTTTAGTAAGATATGCTCATATGGTAGCACATCCTAGTGATCCCCTACAAATATTATTTGAGAAAAGTCACAATGACTACATATATGGATAAAACGTACCTTCCTGAGTTAGCTTTTGTACGTGTTAAGGGCTTTAAATTTTCTAAAATTTCTCTGATAGGTTCTAAATCAAAATAAGATCAATATTAAAATTGAGAAGAAATACTAACAAACAAAAGTCAAACAACAAAAAAAAAGAAAAAAGAAAAAAAAAAGATCCCCACGTGCCCTCACTCGCCCAAGCACATGTAGGAGCTCACACGTGGGAAGTGTTCATCTTTGAATTCTAATGAGTGAGGAGGTTACCTTTCATTTTTCTAGTGACGACACGTGACACTTGTTGATTGGCGCATATGTATCGGGTCAGAGCAAAGGTAGGCGGTCTAGGTCAAAGACGGGCAATTAGGGTCGGATCAACTGGTTTGGGTTACCCACTAGCGACGCAATGCATCGTGCGCTCCTTGACTTGACGCGTGTCCTCCCCCGATGGCTAACACACATCCCTATCTTTGACTAGCACGTATCCCTCACGGATTTTTGTCTCCCTCGCGTTCAAATCTTCACATTTATGTAAGAACACCTCTATTTTTCAATCTTTTTTTAGTTTCTTTGGATTTTCGTAACATTTTTTTTTGTAGGTAACTCGATTCAACTTTGTTACTTTATGATAAAAGTTTTATAGTTTTAACCCATCTTTCCATAAAAGTTAATGTCATATTATTCCATTAACTACATAGAAAATTAAACGAGTGTAAAATTTTTCGAAAATAAACTTTTTACCATTTCTTGAAGCTCATCAAAACTCCACCTTCATATCCAAATCGACTCGAGGTTTATTCGTGGAAGTTGTGCGAAATCTTCCATATAATAACATTCTAAAATTAAGAACCTAACTCTTCCAAAATCTCACAAATCTAAGAAAAAATCGAGACTAAAACTTAAAATCTTACCTCACGTTCTTTCTCGATTTATGATAGATTATGATGATTCAAGCACCTCGAATAGTCCCTTGCTATCCACAAAAACTTCAACCAAATTCTGACTTGAAGTCGGCGTTAGGAGTGGGTTTCATTTCACTTCCTTCAACTTGAGCCTAAGAGGAGAACGAAACATTTTTTATAAGGTGTAAAAACCTCTCTCTAGAAGACGCGTTTTAAAAACCTTGAGGGGAAACCCGAAAGAGAAAATCCAAATAAGACAATATTTGCTAGCAGTAGGTTTGTGCCATTTTAAATGGTATCAAAGCTTGACATCGGACGATGTGTCAGCGAGGAGGCTAGCCTCGAAGGGGGGTGGACACACGGCGGTGTGCCAACAAGAATGTTGGGCCCCGAACGGGGTAGATTGAGGGGTCCCACATCGATTGGAGAAGGGAAGAGTGCCAGCGAGGATGCTGGGCCCCGAAAGGGGGTAGATTGTGAGATCCCCATTTGTTGGGGAGGAGAACGAAGCATTCTTTTTATGAGTGTAGAAACCTGTCCCTATCAGACGCGTTTTAAAAACTTTGAGGAGAAGCTCGAAATGGAAAGTCGAAAAAGAATAATATCCACGTGGTGGACTTGGGCCCTTATATTAAGGCTCTTTTAGACCCCTTATGGAAAGGGGTCAAAATGATCATTTTGCTCATCGAGTTGACTTTTGACCATTTACCCCTAATTTTTTATTTTTTATTTTTTTTATGTTTTTTTTTTTAGTTCATGAGATCGGCTAATTTTTTACTATTTTCCCCTTAATTAAGTTAAGAAAATTTGAAGTTTCAAGAAAAAACGAGAATTAATTATTGCTAAGGAATAATCAAAGGGAAAGCTCTGATACCAAATGATAAAGAATCACTAAAAGGGGAGTAAGATTCATATTACCTTGTTGATCAAATATCTCAATGCAATAACATTTGATTGAGATTCGAATCACTTCACAAGTAAGATTGATCATGTCGAGCTTGAATGATTGTACATGCAACCTAAACTACATAGAATTGTAAAGAAACTTAGTTATTGGCTAAAAGAAAGCACAAATGCTCCTTTTACTACATTTTCCAAGTCCTTCATATTTTATGGTCATAATTAACCACTATGTAAATGTAACATAAAGTAAATAAAAAGTCCTAAAATGCATTAATGAAACATCGTAACTCTAAATTATGGTCCACCCAAAATTTATCATAATGAAACTTCATTCTTCTTCAATGTGGCATGAATTGAAACATCTTTTTCATAATTTTGATAACATTTTCTTCACATCTTCCTTGAAATTTATATTGCATGATTGATGTCTTGGTTCATTTCATTCTCCACTTCTTCAAGAGGATTCGTCATCGAATCTATTTGTGAAACTTTGCTGCAAAAAATAGTCATGAAAATACAAAGGACCTCACAACACTTTGTCATGTGTATACACTTGAAGAATTTTAGGTCACTCTATTTGCACTCATTTATACAAATGACGCTCTCATTCTCACCTCTAAAAAAAATTCAGTAGAGCCAAGATTGGTTTTAAAACTCTGGGTTGATTATAAGCTAAAACAAAGGAAAATAACTAAAAGCCAAATTAAAAAGATACGAAAAGAAAACATATATCCGATCTTGAGCCTAAATCTCTAATACCAAATGATAAGGAATCAACTCAAGGGAAAGCTCTATACCAAATGATAAGAATCACTACAAGGGTAGTAAGATTCAGATTACCTTGTTAATCAAATATATCAAGACAAGAACACTCGATTGAGATTCAAATCACTCCACAAGTAAGATTGATCATGTCGAGCTTAAATGATTCTACATGCAACCTAAACTACATATATCCAACGTGGCTCTGATACCAAATGAAATGGAATCAACCCAAAGGAAAGTTTTGGAACGGATTACCTTTGATGATCAAGATCAAGAGTAAAGAAAATTCGTTTATAAACTCGTGATTCGAATCACTTCACAAGAGGTTTGATCAATACCACTAGAATTCGCAAACTAAAAGTTTAGCTCTCAATAAATCTAAAATAAAAACTCTGTTCTTTCTAAATAAAAAATGTGATACTAAGCAATAACATGAATGACTATTTATGGCCTTGAAAATAAACCTTATAATAATTTAGGGTTAATTGAAAGGTTGCAAGTTTCATGGCCATTAATACGCCACTGACTAATTGTAATTTATAATTTAAAATAATTCTCTAAAACTTTCTTAAATCTAAATCATCTATGACATGAATAAGACACACCATTTCGTATCAATTATCGTTGGACTTGGGTGTTACAAATGTGTTCATTGATTTGCTTTTTAAAAGGGTAACCGTATAAAGTTTGAAAAAAATTTATCTTAAATTATATGAGTTCGTAACGTGCATATTTTCGTTCTTCGCCATT
>CM066981.1:7660128-7668319 GCA_033971965.1 Cucurbita ficifolia
AAAAAAAAAAAAAAAAAAAAAAAAAAAAAAAAAAAAAAAAAAAAAAAAAAAAAAAAAAAAAAAAAAAAAAAAAAAAAAAAAAAAAAAAAAAAAAAAAAAAAAAAAAAAAAAAAAAAAAAAAAAAAAAAAAAAAAAAAAAAAAAAAAAAAAAAAAAAAAAAAAAAAAAAAAAAAAAAAAAAAAAAAAAAAAAAAAAAAAAAAAAAAAAAAAAAAAAAAAAAAAAAAAAAAAAAAAAAAAAAAAAAAAAAAAAAAAAAAAAAAAAAAAAAAAAAAAAAAAAAAAAAAAAAAAAAAAAAAAAAAAAAAAAAAAAAAAAAAAAAAAAAAAAAAAAAAAAAAAAAAAAAAAAAAAAAAAAAAAAAAAAAAAAAAAAAAAAAAAAAAAAAAAAAAAAAAAAAAAAAAAAAAAAAAAAAAAAAAAAAAAAAAAAAAAAAAAAAAAAAAAAAAAAAAAAAAAAAAAAAAAAAAAAAAAAAAAAAAAAAAAAAAAAAAAAAAAAAAAAAAAAAAAAAAAAAAAAAAAAAAAAAAAAAAAAAAAAAAAAAAAAAAAAAAAAAAAAAAAAAAAAAAAAAAAAAAAAAAAAAAAAAAAAAAAAAAAAAAAAAAAAAAAAAAAAAAAAAAAAAAAAAAAAAAAAAAAAAAAAAAAAAAAAAAAAAAAAAAAAAAAAAAAAAAAAAAAAAAAAAAAAAAAAAAAAAAAAAAAAAAAAAAAAAAAAAAAAAAAAAAAAAAAAAAAAAAAAAAAAAAAAAAAAAAAAAAAAAAAAAAAAAAAAAAAAAAAAAAAAAAAAAAAAAAAAAAAAAAAAAAAAAAAAAAAAAAAAAAAAAAAAAAAAAAAAAAAAAAAAAAAAAAAAAAAAAAAAAAAAAAAAAAAAAAAAAAAAAAAAAAAAAAAAAAAAAAAAAAAAAAAAAAAAAAAAAAAAAAAAAAAAAAAAAAAAAAAAAAAAAAAAAAAAAAAAAAAAAAAAAAAAAAAAAAAAAAAAAAAAAAAAAAAAAAAAAAAAAAAAAAAAAAAAAAAAAAAAAAAAAAAAAAAAAAAAAAAAAAAAAAAAAAAAAAAAAAAAAAAAAAAAAAAAAAAAAAAAAAAAAAAAAAAAAAAAAAAAAAAAAAAAAAAAAAAAAAAAAAAAAAAAAAAAAAAAAAAAAAAAAAAAAAAAAAAAAAAAAAAAAAAAAAAAAAAAAAAAAAAAAAAAAAAAAAAAAAAAAAAAAAAAAAAAAAAAAAAAAAAAAAAAAAAAAAAAAAAAAAAAAAAAAAAAAAAAAAAAAAAAAAAAAAAAAAAAAAAAAAAAAAAAAAAAAAAAAAAAAAAAAAAAAAAAAAAAAAAAAAAAAAAAAAAAAAAAAAAAAAAAAAAAAAAAAAAAAAAAAAAAAAAAAAAAAAAAAAAAAAAAAAAAAAAAAAAAAAAAAAAAAAAAAAAAAAAAAAAAAAAAAAAAAAAAAAAAAAAAAAAAAAAAAAAAAAAAAAAAAAAAAAAAAAAAAAAAAAAAAAAAAAAAAAAAAAAAAAAAAAAAAAAAAAAAAAAAAAAAAAAAAAAAAAAAAAAAAAAAAAAAAAAAAAAAAAAAAAAAAAAAAAAAAAAAAAAAAAAAAAAAAAAAAAAAAAAAAAAAAAAAAAAAAAAAAAAAAAAAAAAAAAAAAAAAAAAAAAAAAAAAAAAAAAAAAAAAAAAAAAAAAAAAAAAAAAAAAAAAAAAAAAAAAAAAAAAAAAAAAAAAAAAAAAAAAAAAAAAAAAAAAAAAAAAAAAAAAAAAAAAAAAAAAAAAAAAAAAAAAAAAAAAAAAAAAAAAAAAAAAAAAAAAAAAAAAAAAAAAAAAAAAAAAAAAAAAAAAAAAAAAAAAAAAAAAAAAAAAAAAAAAAAAAAAAAAAAAAAAAAAAAAAAAAAAAAAAAAAAAAAAAAAAAAAAAAAAAAAAAAAAAAAAAAAAAAAAAAAAAAAAAAAAAAAAAAAAAAAAAAAAAAAAAAAAAAAAAAAAAAAAAAAAAAAAAAAAAAAAAAAAAAAAAAAAAAAAAAAAAAAAAAAAAAAAAAAAAAAAAAAAAAAAAAAAAAAAAAAAAAAAAAAAAAAAAAAAAAAAAAAAAAAAAAAAAAAAAAAAAAAAAAAAAAAAAAAAAAAAAAAAAAAAAAAAAAAAAAAAAAAAAAAAAAAAAAAAAAAAAAAAAAAAAAAAAAAAAAAAAAAAAAAAAAAAAAAAAAAAAAAAAAAAAAAAAAAAAAAAAAAAAAAAAAAAAAAAAAAAAAAAAAAAAAAAAAAAAAAAAAAAAAAAAAAAAAAAAAAAAAAAAAAAAAAAAAAAAAAAAAAAAAAAAAAAAAAAAAAAAAAAAAAAAAAAAAAAAAAAAAAAAAAAAAAAAAAAAAAAAAAAAAAAAAAAAAAAAAAAAAAAAAAAAAAAAAAAAAAAAAAAAAAAAAAAAAAAAAAAAAAAAAAACAAAAAAAAAAAAAAAAAAAAAAAAAAAAAAAAAAAAAAAAAAAAAAAAAAAAAAAAAAAAAAAAAAAAAAAAAAAAAAAAAAAAAAAAAAAAAAAAAAAAAAAAAAAAAAAAAAAAAAAAAAAAAAAAAAAAAAAAAAAAAAAAAAAAAAAAAAAAAAAAAAAAAAAAAAAAAAAAAAAAAAAAAAAAAAAAAAAAAAAAAAAAAAAAAAAAAAAAAAAAAAAAAAAAAAAAAAAAAAAAAAAAAAAAAAAAAAAAAAAAAAAAAAAAAAAAAAAAAAAAAAAAAAAAAAAAAAAAAAAAAAAAAAAAAAAAAAAAAAAAAAAAAAAAAAAAAAAAAAAAAAAAAAAAAAAAAAAAAAAAAAAAAAAAAAAAAAAAAAAAAAAAAAAAAAAAAAAAAAAAAAAAAAAAAAAAAAAAAAAAAAAAAAAAAAAAAAAAAAAAAAAAAAAAAAAAAAAAAAAAAAAAAAAAAAAAAAAAAAAAAAAAAAAAAAAAAAAAAAAAAAAAAAAAAAAAAAAAAAAAAAAAAAAAAAAAAAAAAAAAAAAAAAAAAAAAAAAAAAAAAAAAAAAAAAAAAAAAAAAAAAAAAAAAAAAAAAAAAAAAAAAAAAAAAAAAAAAAAAAAAAAAAAAAAAAAAAAAAAAAAAAAAAAAAAAAAAAAAAAAAAAAAAAAAAAAAAAAAAAAAAAAAAAAAAAAAAAAAAAAAAAAAAAAAAAAAAAAAAAAAAAAAAAAAAAAAAAAAAAAAAAAAAAAAAAAAAAAAAAAAAAAAAAAAAAAAAAAAAAAAAAAAAAAAAAAAAAAAAAAAAAAAAAAAAAAAAAAAAAAAAAAAAAAAAAAAAAAAAAAAAAAAAAAAAAAAAAAAAAAAAAAAAAAAAAAAAAAAAAAAAAAAAAAAAAAAAAAAAAAAAAAAAAAAAAAAAAAAAAAAAAAAAAAAAAAAAAAAAAAAAAAAAAAAAAAAAAAAAAAAAAAAAAAAAAAAAAAAAAAAAAAAAAAAAAAAAAAAAAAAAAAAAAAAAAAAAAAAAAAAAAAAAAAAAAAAAAAAAAAAAAAAAAAAAAAAAAAAAAAAAAAAAAAAAAAAAAAAAAAAAAAAAAAAAAAAAAAAAAAAAAAAAAAAAAAAAAAAAAAAAAAAAAAAAAAAAAAAAAAAAAAAAAAAAAAAAAAAAAAAAAAAAAAAAAAAAAAAAAAAAAAAAAAAAAAAAAAAAAAAAAAAAAAAAAAAAAAAAAAAAAAAAAAAAAAAAAAAAAAAAAAAAAAAAAAAAAAAAAAAAAAAAAAAAAAAAAAAAAAAAAAAAAAAAAAAAAAAAAAAAAAAAAAAAAAAAAAAAAAAAAAAAAAAAAAAAAAAAAAAAAAAAAAAAAAAAAAAAAAAAAAAAAAAAAAAAAAAAAAAAAAAAAAAAAAAAAAAAAAAAAAAAAAAAAAAAAAAAAAAAAAAAAAAAAAAAAAAAAAAAAAAAAAAAAAAAAAAAAAAAAAAAAAAAAAAAAAAAAAAAAAAAAAAAAAAAAAAAAAAAAAAAAAAAAAAAAAAAAAAAAAAAAAAAAAAAAAAAAAAAAAAAAAAAAAAAAAAAAAAAAAAAAAAAAAAAAAAAAAAAAAAAAAAAAAAAAAAAAAAAAAAAAAAAAAAAAAAAAAAAAAAAAAAAAAAAAAAAAAAAAAAAAAAAAAAAAAAAAAAAAAAAAAAAAAAAAAAAAAAAAAAAAAAAAAAAAAAAAAAAAAAAAAAAAAAAAAAAAAAAAAAAAAAAAAAAAAAAAAAAAAAAAAAAAAAAAAAAAAAAAAAAAAAAAAAAAAAAAAAAAAAAAAAAAAAAAAAAAAAAAAAAAAAAAAAAAAAAAAAAAAAAAAAAAAAAAAAAAAAAAAAAAAAAAAAAAAAAAAAAAAAAAAAAAAAAAAAAAAAAAAAAAAAAAAAAAAAAAAAAAAAAAAAAAAAAAAAAAACAAAAAAAAAAAAAAAAAAAAAAAAAAAAAAAAAAAAAAAAAAAAAAAAAAAAAAAAAAAAAAAAAAAAAAAAAAAAAAAAAAAAAAAAAAAAAAAAAAAAAAAAAAAAAAAAAAAAAAAAAAAAAAAAAAAAAAAAAAAAAAAAAAAAAAAAAAAAAAAAAAAAAAAAAAAAAAAAAAAAAAAAAAAAAAAAAAAAAAAAAAAAAAAAAAAAAAAAAAAAAAAAAAAAAAAAAAAAAAAAAAAAAAAAAAAAAAAAAAAAAAAAAAAAAAAAAAAAAAAAAAAAAAAAAAAAAAAAAAAAAAAAAAAAAAAAAAAAAAAAAAAAAAAAAAAAAAAAAAAAAAAAAAAAAAAAAAAAAAAAAAAAAAAAAAAAAAAAAAAAAAAAAAAAAAAAAAAAAAAAAAAAAAAAAAAAAAAAAAAAAAAAAAAAAAAAAAAAAAAAAAAAAAAAAAAAAAAAAAAAAAAAAAAAAAAAAAAAAACAAAAAAAAAAAAAAAAAAAAAAAAAAAAAAAAAAAAAAAAAAAAAAAAAAAAAAAAAAAAAAAAAAAAAAAAAAAAAAAAAAAAAAAAAAAAAAAAAAAAAAAAAAAAAAAAAAAAAAAAAAAAAAAAAAAAAAAAAAAAAAAAAAAAAAAAAAAAAAAAAAAAAAAAAAAAAAAAAAAAAAAAAAAAAAAAAAAAAAAAAAAAAAAAAAAAAAAAAAAAAAAAAAAAAAAAAAAAAAAAAAAAAAAAAAAAAAAAAAAAAAAAAAAAAAAAAAAAAAAAAAAAAAAAAAAAAAAAAAAAAAAAAAAAAAAAAAAAAAAAAAAAAAAAAAAAAAAAAAAAAAAAAAAAAAAAAAAAAAAAAAAAAAAAAAAAAAAAAAAAAAAAAAAAAAAAAAAAAAAAAAAAAAAAAAAAAAAAAAAAAAAAAAAAAAAAAAAAAAAAAAAAAAAAAAAAAAAAAAAAAAAAAAAAAAAAAAAAAAAAAAAAAAAAAAAAAAAAAAAAAAAAAAAAAAAAAAAAAAAAAAAAAAAAAAAAAAAAAAAAAAAAAAAAAAAAAAAAAAAAAAAAAAAAAAAAAAAAAAAAAAAAAAAAAAAAAAAAAAAAAAAAAAAAAAAAAAAAAAAAAAAAAAAAAAAAAAAAAAAAAAAAAAAAAAAAAAAAAAAAAAAAAAAAAAAAAAAAAAAAAAAAAAAAAAAAAAAAAAAAAAAAAAAAAAAAAAAAAAAAAAAAAAAAAAAAAAAAAAAAAAAAAAAAAAAAAAAAAAAAAAAAAAAAAAAAAAAAAAAAAAAAAAAAAAAAAAAAAAAAAAAAAAAAAAAAAAAAAAAAAAAAAAAAAAAAAAAAAAAAAAAAAAAAAAAAAAAAAAAAAAAAAAAAAAAAAAAAAAAAAAAAAAAAAAAAAAAAAAAAAAAAAAAAAAAAAAAAAAAAAAAAAAAAAAAAAAAAAAAAAAAAAAAAAAAAAAAAAAAAAAAAAAAAAAAAAAAAAAAAAAAAAAAAAAAAAAAAAAAAAAAAAAAAAAAAAAAAAAAAAAAAAAAAAAAAAAAAAAAAAAAAAAAAAAAAAAAAAAAAAAAAAAAAAAAAAAAAAAAAAAAAAAAAAAAAAAAAAAAAAAAAAAAAAAAAAAAAAAAAAAAAAAAAAAAAAAAAAAAAAAAAAAAAAAAAAAAAAAAAAAAAAAAAAAAAAAAAAAAAAAAAAAAAAAAAAAAAAAAAAAAAAAAAAAAAAAAAAAAAAAAAAAAAAAAAAAAAAAAAAAAAAAAAAAAAAAAAAAAAAAAAAAAAAAAAAAAAAAAAAAAAAAAAAAAAAAAAAAAAAAAAAAAAAAAAAAAAAAAAAAAAAAAAAAAAAAAAAAAAAAAAAAAAAAAAAAAAAAAAAAAAAAAAAAAAAAAAAAAAAAAAAAAAAAAAAAAAAAAAAAAAAAAAAAAAAAAAAAAAAAAAAAAAAAAAAAAAAAAAAAAAAAAAAAAAAAAAAAAAAAAAAAAAAAAAAAAAAAAAAAAAAAAAAAAAAAAAAAAAAAAAAAAAAAAAAAAAAAAAAAAAAAAAAAAAAAAAAAAAAAAAAAAAAAAAAAAAAAAAAAAAAAAAAAAAAAAAAAAAAAAAAAAAAAAAAAAAAAAAAAAAAAAAAAAAAAAAAAAAAAAAAAAAAAAAAAAAAAAAAAAAAAAAAAAAAAAAAAAAAAAAAAAAAAAAAAAAAAAAAAAAAAAAAAAAAAAAAAAAAAAAAAAAAAAAAAAAAAAAAAAAAAAAAAAAAAAAAAAAAAAAAAAAAAAAAAAAAAAAAAAAAAAAAAAAAAAAAAAAAAAAAAAAAAAAAAAAAAAAAAAAAAAAAAAAAAAAAAAAAAAAAAAAAAAAAAAAAAAAAAAAAAAAAAAAAAAAAAAAAAAAAAAAAAAAAAAAAAAAAAAAAAAAAAAAAAAAAAAAAAAAAAAAAAAAAAAAAAAAAAAAAAAAAAAAAAAAAAAAAAAAAAAAAAAAAAAAAAAAAAAAAAAAAAAAAAAAAAAAAAAAAAAAAAAAAAAAAAAAAAAAAAAAAAAAAAAAAAAAAAAAAAAAAAAAAAAAAAAAAAAAAAAAAAAAAAAAAAAAAAAAAAAAAAAAAAAAAAAAAAAAAAAAAAAAAAAAAAAAAAAAAAAAAAAAAAAAAAAAAAAAAAAAAAAAAAAAAAAAAAAAAAAAAAAAAAAAAAAAAAAAAAAAAAAAAAAAAAAAAAAAAAAAAAAAAAAAAAAAAAAAAAAAAAAAAAAAAAAAAAAAAAAAAAAAAAAAAAAAAAAAAAAAAAAAAAAAAAAAAAAAAAAAAAAAAAAAAAAAAAAAAAAAAAAAAAAAAAAAAAAAAAAAAAAAAAAAAAAAAAAAAAAAAAAAAAAAAAAAAAAAAAAAAAAAAAAAAAAAAAAAAAAAAAAAAAAAAAAAAAAAAAAAAAAAAAAAAAAAAAAAAAAAAAAAAAAAAAACAAAAAAAAAAAAAAAAAAAAAAAAAAAAAAAAAAAAAAAAAAAAAAAAAAAAAAAAAAAAAAAAAAAAAAAAAAAAAAAAAAAAAAAAAAAAAAAAAAAAAAAAAAAAAAAAAAAAAAAAAAAAAAAAAAAAAAAAAAAAAAAAAAAAAAAAAAAAAAAAAAAAAAAAAAAAAAAAAAAAAAAAAAAAAAAAAAAAAAAAAAAAAAAAAAAAAAAAAAAAAAAAAAAAAAAAAAAAAAAAAAAAAAAAAAAAAAAAAAAAAAAAAAAAAAAAAAAAAAAAAAAAAAAAAAAAAAAAAAAAAAAAAAAAAAAAAAAAAAAAAAAAAAAAAAAAAAAAAAAAAAAAAAAAAAAAAAAAAAAAAAAAAAAAAAAAAAAAAAAAAAAAAAAAAAAAAAAAAAAAAAAAAAAAAAAAAAAAAAAAAAAAAAAAAAAAAAAAAAAAAAAAAAAAAAAAAAAAAAAAAAAAAAAAAAAAAAAAAAAAAAAAAAAAAAAAAAAAAAAAAAAAAAAAAAAAAAAAAAAAAAAAAAAAAAAAAAAAAAAAAAAAAAAAAAAAAAAAAAAAAAAAAAAAAAAAAAAAAAAAAAAAAAAAAAAAAAAAAAAAAAAAAAAAAAAAAAAAAAAAAAAAAAAAAAAAAAAAAAAAAAAAAAAAAAAAAAAAAAAAAAAAAAAAAAAAAAAAAAAAAAAAAAAAAAAAAAAAAAAAAAAAAAAAAAAAAAAAAAAAAAAAAAAAAAAAAAAAAAAAAAAAAAAAAAAAAAAAAAAAAAAAAAAAAAAAAAAAAAAAAAAAAAAAAAAAAAAAAAAAAAAAAAAAAAAAAAAAAAAAAAAAAAAAAAAAAAAAAAAAAAAAAAAAAAAAAAAAAAAAAAAAAAAAAAAAAAAAAAAAAAAAAAAAAAAAAAAAAAAAAAAAAAAAAAAAACAAAAAAAAAAAAAAAAAAAAAAAAAAAAAAAAAAAAAAAAAAAAAAAAAAAAA